>VDFB02054266.1:0-42776 GCA_007258455.2 Sequoia sempervirens | reverse complement strand
TCTGGATGGAACAAGATGAAAAATCTTGTAAAGGTTATGAGCCTAAAATTGTATTGTAACACTATTTGTTGTTGAATAATACAATGGCTTAATTGTTTTGGAGTGTGGGGTTTTTTACCTGAAAGGGTTTTCCCCATGTAAATTTATGTGTCCATATCTTTTTTCTTTCATGTTAGTTGATTCTACAAGTTGAATCTGTTTGATGCATGTTGTTTGAAAATGGTTGTATTTGCATGAGATTTTCTTAGGAGGGTTAATGTGGGAAATCAACTATTCCTATTTCTAATTTGGGGCATAATAGTATGTTTCTTTGAAGTAAATTAATGGTTTTGAAAGTAACTGAAGGCACTACTGATCTTAGATGTTTGTTCTAAGATGACCATGATTTCCCTATAGAATTTTATGTCAAAATTCATCTCTCGGCCAACTTGAATCCAACCATGAGGTCCATTTTGTCTCAAGAGGTAATCTATGAAATTTACCCAACAAAACCCTCATATTCAAACTCAAACCAAGAAACCCTTTTTCACCCAAATTTGGAAAACTTTAGATCTACAATAAACCCAACAATCTTAATAAGCCAAAAGCCCAAATTTTCATACAAACACCTGCAATATGTGCTCCATATATTGTAATGCCTCAAACCATACATGCATGTCCATGGCTTCAACTTTGTAAAAAACTCTCAAAATAGGGTTATAACAAAAAATATTCAACCATGAAAGCTCTGATACCACTTGTTAGGAAATATTGCATTTAACCCATGATCTTATTCCATTTCCTACATAACCCATGAGAGATAGACATGCATACAAGTTTCCAAAATGCATAGATCAAATTGAACATCCATAAGATAACACAAGATATACCTTGGAAAACCCTCAAGAGTTAAAAACACAACCTCCAAAAGCATCCATACTCCATCATATTAATCAACAATAAAGCAACACAAGAGTTACAATGAATACCTCTAAAGCATCAAGCCCTCCAATGCATTCCCATGTGTCCAAACATGAATCCACACACCCCATGCCATGCTTCACAAATGCACTCCACAAGAAGACTCAATAGTGATATCCAAACCACTCAGCCCCAACCTAAACCACTACACATGTGTTTTCTTTTATATACAAACTCACACAAAATAAAACTAGTGGTTAGTTAAAACCACGTACCACAAAACCATGTGAATGCAAAACCACTAACCCCTTATTTAATATTGGGTGCTAAGACATCACATTATTTAATATTTCCTCAATATTAAATTATTATCACATGTTTCCCAAACAAATAATAATAACACAATGTTACAATACAACATCAAGTGGACCCCAAATAATTACCTAGTGTGATTAACCACACCACCAAGGTGCATCACAACTAAATAATTATTTAATTACAATATTATGATAAATCAATTTTTTTGGAATACGGCTTGCTTGATGGTATGTGGCTTCTAGTGTTGTCATATATGGCAACCTAAGTGATCCTTCCGGTTTGTAGAATCAAATTTATCCATATCGGAAAGATAAGTAAAGATTAGTATTTTACCAGCACAGAGCATGAAGAATAGAGTATCTTGGTAATATATCAATCTATATGCTTCGTCGGATCATCATTTTGAGTTCTGGATCCTTGGGACAGATTGTTAAGCATCTATGTTATCCTACTGTTAAGTTTTGTGGTATTTCATCAGTCTGTGTACGAGTTAAGAGACCCAAAAGTATGTTTTTCTATTTATTTTCTCATTGTGGCCGACCTAGTAAATATCACATGTCACAGATGTATAAGGAGTAATTGTTTAATTGTTTCTTGTTTTTTTTTTTTTTTTGGGTCGTAGCTATGCCTTAGCCAACTTTGATGGGTTTGCATTAAATTTAATTTGTGATTTAAGCCGACCATTGAAGGATATTTTATGTTTTGTTAAAGTTGACTTGAAGCAATGAATTTTTTGTTAGTGGATATATATATGAGATCGGTAATTCATTTTGGGTATGAAAGCAAGTGAAAGAATTTGTGAATGTGTGTAAAGAGCATAGCATATGTATGTGTGAGTATCAAAAGGGTGATTGAGCGATCTATGCACAGTTTCAAGAGGGGCAAAAAAATAGAGAAGAGTAGAGTAGAAATACATAATCAGTCAAAGGGGCCAAAGATTATCTACTGAACTTCATTAGAACTGAATCTAGGCATTCAAAGATGTTATCCTCTCAATTCAACTTTTTGTTGTAATCACAAACACTTTGTAAGCCAGTGAGCCTTCCTTATTTTGAGCAGTGAGCTCTAGGTAGTGTGTCTAAATGCATGTGCATTCTCTTTTATTCATACTTTTAACAAATTATAATTGTGGATTAATCTCCATCGTGGTTTTTCCCCTAACAGGGTTTCCACGTAAAAATATTGGTGTTATGGTGCTTTGATTATCTTATTCATGTACTTGCCTCTTTATTTTTTTTATATGTTGTAAATGGTTTAATATCTGGATTTAAAGTTTACATTGTTGAACACTTATTCTCCCCCCCTTCTCAGTGTTCCCTAAGTCCAACAATTGGTATCAGAGTAGGTTCCTCTTCGAAAAAATTTAACATCTTGAGGTGGATCTTGGATTGCAATGGACTTTGGTGGTCTTCAACAATAGCTTATGGTGGCACTTGGTGATCTTGATTAGTCTAAAGCAGAAGTCATGGAGTTAAAAGAAAATATTGTGGATGCTGAAAAATTCATTCAATCATTGAAGGATAAAATCAATGAGTTGAGAGAGAAGAGGAATGAATCATGTAATCAGTTGAAGCAAAAAGAAAAAAAAATATTGGAAGATGTTCACCTAAATCAGACCCTAAAAGAAATAACTGAAGAATGTGAAAAACTTGCTAAGAGTAATGCTACTCTAAAGCTTGAAATGGAATATGTGGCAATGAAGCTAACCAAGGAGATTCAAGAAAGGAAGAAGAATGAGGAGAATTTGGCCTAGTATTTAAAATAAAAATCTGAAGAATGTAGCAGAGTTAATAGCGAATTCATTTAGATGGAGATTAAATTGCAACAATCTAGAAATAATGAACAAGAGCTTGAGAGACATCTAGTTATTCTCAAAGATGAACTCACTACTGCAAATGAGTATAAGGAAAATTTTAGAACTAGATCTACTAAGCTTGATGAGATGACTAAAAGAAAAAATGATGCAAATGATAAGTGAGATCTTGGATATGAGAAGGAAGAAAGCTCTAGATCAGAACATAAGGATTCCAAAAAACAAATCAGTTGAACAAAGGAAAAAGGTATCTAGTAAGACAACCTAATGATCATAAGTTTAATGGTTACTGCTTTGCTTGTAATAAATTTGGTCATATGGCTTCTCAGTGTAGAAGAAAAGTAAATTCAAGCAGTCCATCATTTCATGGTTAGTGTTTTAGTTGTAAAAAAAATGGTCATAAGTCAATTGAATGCAGAAGCATGTTTATCAATATAAGGAATATTAAATGTTATACTTGTGGAAAATTTGAGCATATTGCTAATCAATGAAAATCAAAAGGAAATCAATGGAATGAATGGTCTAGGAAAAGAAATTTGGTGTATTACAATTGCAACAAACTTGGTCACATTACAAGATTCTGCAACAAGAGAAACATGGATAGAAGAGATCTGATATACAAGGGAAAAATATCATAGAAAGATGAAAAAGGAAAAGGAAAAGTGACTGTGGAAGAAATAAGAGACTAGATGAAGAAAACATGGGTGAAGAAGAGTGAATCTAATGAAGGAATGAAGCCTATACTAGAAGCAACCTCCGATAATTCCTCCAAAAATTGATCTCAAGCCATTGGCATAGGGGGAGTCTTTCAAGAAAAATCCTTTGTTCCCCTATTGGTAGTTGGCACCAAAATGTAGAAAATTGTCAGTAGCTGTGATAAAAGTTTACAAATGCATCAGTGATCACTTATGCAGAAACATGAGAACTAGAAGGTTTGTAGAAAAAAATTTCTTTTGTTGTCTGAGAAAACAGAGTACCTGAAACTCCTAGGGAAAAATATTTAATGCGAAAAAAAGGTTAGGTGTGCAAAGTTATAAAAGGGTATTTGGAATCCTCATTTGTCACCTTGCATTGAAGAAGAATAGAAAGAGAGCCTCTGTAGTAAAATTTCAAAGGAGTAAAGCAAATTCAACAGCGAATTCATCAGGTATTTCAATTGCTTGTAGAATTTTGAATTTTGTGCTTGGTAGAAAAAAATGTTCCATACAGATAGAAAAATGAAGAAAATCAAAGGAATGGTGAATTTGGATGAGTATAGCAGTGGAAAAATTAGGGTTGTGAGAAATTTGTTGCCAGCCAGTGACTTGAAGTGGCTTGAAAGTGTGAAACATAGGAGTTTGGACATTTGGAATGAGTTTCCTTTGTCAATATGGAAGTGGTTAGGTTTATCTTGAGATATTAAATGAGGATATTTTAACCTTGGATAAACCCTATCTTATTTCAAAGGATGTGATTAGAAATTTAACAGGATTGTGCAATGTTGGAGATATTTTGAAAAAGAAGTTGATTAAGAATAAGGAAGTTGAAACCCTAACCAGTGTAACAAGAGATCAGAGGGCTCTAGTATTTCAATTATCAAAGATCCATTGACAAGGTATATTGCATATGGGATTTCATGTACAAAATTTTCTTCAAAAATAGGGAAGGTGCAACTTCAGCAGGTGTAGTTTATATCACTCACAAAATGATAATGGAAGATGAAGACTTTGATTTGTGTGGATTGTTGAAAGATCAAATGATGGAAAATGTGCAATTGACAATGGATGTAGATTATCCTTTCAGGTTTGGCACTTTAATCATATGTATCATGATGTATTTTTTGAATTGCTTTCCTTAGAATGATAATGTGGTATGGAAGGAAAGTAAACCGGTTTGTAAGAAAATATTTAAACATTCTGATACTCTAGAAAATTGTGAGCAAGTTAATGAAAATTTCTTTAGAAAGTTGTTGGGAAAGTTTGGAATGGTTGGCATTCCCCTTCCGATAAAGATGCTTGAAGTTGGATCATCTTCTAGTATAGTGGAGAAGAAGCAGAATAGGGCTCTAGAGTTTATTGATGACACTTCTCCAACATGCAAGTCCCCAAAATTTGAAGGAAAAGGAAAAGGATAGATAATTGTGGATATACCAGATGAAGATTCTGATGAATACACCCCAAGAGATGAACTAGAATCAGCTAAACCGGATGTGATAATAGAAGAAGGAAGTGATGAAGATGGTGATTTTCTAAAAAAAAGATAATGTAGATTGTTTAGGAGGAAGATGGAATGTAGAAGATTGTTGACATATGGTTAGATGGACCCTCATATGAGTAGGAAAATATTGAGAAAACTCTAGGCAGATACTTTGTGCGTAATATCATTAAATTGGAGAGTTTGCAAAATGTACTCCCTAAAGAGTTGATTAAATGTATCAAGAAGGCTATGGCTTTAGAGCCTCAGGACATGAAAGAGGAAGAAGTAATTCTACATCTAAAAGAGAAATTTAGGCTATCCCTTACCAAATTGAAAAAGAAAATGAATGAGTTGAGGCAATGCATTAATTCAACCAATAGCATTTACAACTATTTTCTTTGGTGGCCTCATGTTGTTGGGAGGTATAAAGAAAAGTTGGAGCAGATTGAAGCTAAGTTGAATAAAATTGCACAAGATTATAGTATGCTTCAAGACCAGGATGGAGCAATCAAGAAAAAGATTCAGGAATTATAGTCTGAGCATGCAAAAGTCCACTTTACCAAAAACACTCTTCTGGACACCTTTTGGAAAGTAAAGGATTTAACTAAATGTAGGTTAAAGTAGTTGATTGAGGTCTTGAGGAAAGGAGGAAAAATAGAAAAAACAATTACAATCCTAGAATCCCTCATTCAAATAATTAACAAGACATTTGAGAATAATATCATGATCTTAATCATTGGGATTTTTGTAGAAGCATGGAAGAAATTTCTTCTAGATATGAAAGATAAGTACAAGTTAATTTTCTAACTTAAGTAGTAGTTGTACTTCAAATTTTGAATTTTTGAAAGGGGGAGAGAGCTTAGTGAAGAATATATTTGTCATTGTTGTCAAAGGGGGAGGAGAGCAGTGAAAAATTCTTTATCTTTCTAATGGGGAGTTTGAGTTTTGAAATTTTGAGTTCTAACACTTAGTCATTTTTCACTAAGTGTTGCCATCAATGCTAAAGGGGGAGATTGTTGGAATATGGATTGCTTGATGGTATGTGGCTTCTAATGTTTTCATTGATGGAAACCTAAGTCATCCTTCTGGTCCATAGACTAAGATTTATCCATACCAGCAAGATAAGTAAAGATCAGTATTTTATCGATATAGAGCATGAAGAATAGAGTATCCTAGTAATATATCAATATGTATGCTTCACCAGATCATCATTTTGAGTTGTGGATTCCTAGGATAGGTTGTTAAGAATCTATGTTATCCTATTAAGTTTTGTGCTATTTCATTGATCTATGTACGAGTTAAGAGATTCAACAGTATGTTTTTCTATTTATTTGCTCATTGTGGCCAACCTAGTAAATATCACATGTTGTAGATGTATAAGGAGTAGTTCTATTTAATTGTTTCTTGTGTTGGTTATTTTGTTTTGGGTCCTAGCTATGCCTTATCCAACTTTGATGGGTGTGCATTAAATTTAATTTGTGATTTAAGCTGACCATTGAAGGATATTTTATATTTTGTTAAAGATGACTTGAAGCAATGAAATTTTTGTTAGCAGATATATATATATATGAGATCGATAATTCATTTTGGGTATGAAAGAAAGTGCAAGAATGTGTGAATGTGTGTGAAGAGCATATTATATGTATGTGTGAGTATTATAAGGGTGATTGAGCGATCTATGCATAGTTTCAAGAGGGGAAAAAAATATAGAAGAGTAGAGTAGAGCATAGCAAAAATACAAAATTAGTCAGAAGGGTTGAATATTGTCTACTGAACTTCATTGGAACTAAATTCAGGCATTCAGAGATATTATCCTCTCAGTTCAAATTTTTGTTGTAATCACAAACACTTCGTAAGGTAGTGAGCCTTCCTTATTTTGAGTAGTGAGCTATAGGCAGTGTGCCTGAATGTATGTGCATTCTCTTTTATCTAAAATTTTAATAAAGTATAATTGTGGATTAATCTCCACCATGTTTTTTCCCCTAATAGGGTTTCCACGTAAAAATGTTGGTGTTATGGTTCTTTTATTATCTTGCTCATGTTCTTGCCTCTTTAATATTTCTATTTATATGTTGTAAATGGTTTAAGATCTGGATTTAAAGTTTAGATTGTTGAACACTGATTCACCCCCACCTCTCTGTACAACACCATATCTCAACACTTGTTGCATCTAATTTTTTTGATGGAACTAGTGGATCAGCCAAAAATGCTAGTAGTGGTTTAATAGAAGATGTGTCTCCTTTTGTCAAAATTCAAAGATTGAGTTAAGATTTGTACATATCTATAGAGAGGAATGCAAAAGAAAAAAAATTAGAAGGCAAGAAGCCATTCTTGGTTGAGGTATTGAGAGATGGTGAGCCCATTGGGCCAAATAGTGGAAAGTGGGCCTCCAAGTTGGGTGTAAGATGTAGGGCCCATTTGGATATTTTCAAATCAAGTTTTGTAGAGCAAGATCCACAAATTGTGGAAAATTTCAGACAAAAAATGGAAAATGCTTTTGAAACTACTGATGGAAAAATCTCTAGAAAATATTACAAGAAAAAGATGATAATTTTTATGAACAATTTAAGATACAATTGTAGAAAAAAAAATGGAGGGAAAAGAGAGGTTAAACTCCACTCTATCTCCTAAACAGTGGGAGGAATTGAAAGAAAGTATGCATTTCGAAGAATATTTGGCAAAGAGTAATAGAGGCAAGAGAGAAAGAGATAATGTGAGGACTGTATATACATTTGGTCAAGGTGGGTTGCACACCAAAATGGACAAATTTGCAATAAGTGTAGGGATTTATGGTTCAATCTACATTGTGTTATTTTTTATTTTTTTTTATTGAACTGACTATATGTTGAAATTGACATTGTATTTTAGGTGGAAAATAGTAATAGAGAAGCAGGTGCAAAAGATATTGTCAATTATATAGCAATACTTGATCCTAGTAAATCTAATAGTAGATGAAGTGGAAATCTAGTTCATCAACAAATATTTCATAGTCATCTATTCATCCCAGTAGGAACCTCTATAGATCATGTCAATTCAAATGAACTAGGGTACCAAAAGGTAATGAGTTGCATATTTAGTCTCACTCAACAAGTTTCACAATTGATTATGTCCATTAACCCTATAGTTTCTGCATGGAATGAGCATAAATCCATGGATTTGGATGAGGTAAGAGGCTCTATTGATCTCATTTCTTCTTGTTTGGAAATTCTTTATACAAATTCATCTTATTATGTAGATTTTTGAAATATGAGTGTAGGAGAATCCAACCCAGTTTCTTTATTGTTGGAGTGATCTAGAAAATGTTCTTTTGGACAAATTTATATCTTGTATTCTTTACTTAAGTATTGAATGCTTTGTATATTTTTTTGTACAATGGTTAAACCACATGCAAAGAAATATTATCAAAGCAATAGGAAAATAAAAATGCCTCTATGATGTCAACACAGTTGCTGATATTGATAGTGATCATGATGAAGTGGACAAGAATGTGCAACACAGTTGTCTTAGTTGTCTTGAAGTTGAGGTAATTAATATAATAGTTCTCATTTATCTATCCAAAGTTTTTGTCATTCTTCATGCTCAAAATGTTCTTTTGAACAATAAATTATAGCTTTTTCATTATTTAAGTTGTAAATTAATCTGTCCCAATGTTCTATCATCCTTCTTTTGGAAAAAAAATTATAGCTTTTGCATTCTTTAAGTTGTAAGTTAATTTGTCCCAATGTTTTGTCATTCTTCATGGTTAAACTGTTGTTTTGGACAAAACTTTATAGCTTTTGCATTCTTTACTTGACTTATATTAATTTTTGCATGATGATTAAACCACATGCAAATCAATTATATGAAAGCAAAATGAAAAGAAAAAGGCCCTATCAATAAAACTTGTTGTAAAGTTGTACAACTTCATGTCTGCAATGACATTGAAGGTGATTATGATGATGAAATCGACGAGGATGCACATGATATTCATAGTGGTAGTCATACTGAACTTGAGGTGAGTGCTATGAAACCACATGCAAATAACTACTATTCAAGTACTATTCAAGTAAGTATTGGTTGTTTTATTATGCAAATAAGGGAAATCATTACCTATTTGATAGAGGCTCTTTAGAATAATAGTGAAGTGTAATTAGCTAGTATACATAAATTATGGAAATAAGGGAGAACATATAACTTACATATGGAAGCTTAGAGCATAATTGTAATAGAGTGCATACATAGATTTTGGCAATGCATTAGTGCATTGTGTTTGGGGATGTCATGGTCCTCAGTTGGGGGACTTCATTACCAATCCATATATCTTTTCAGAGTACTCTTATATTCTAGCACAATTTTCATCTTTCCCTCCATTTTTTTGTACCTCACAATGGGCTTTTAAAAAAAATATATATATATTTCAAAGTAAAAAGTTGCTTCTTTGTTATTCAACATAATAAAAAAGCGCATACAAAAATTGATTTGTTCCAAGACATAGGACATAATTACATATAGCTGTAAAAAATAATATAATGTGTATTTTTTTTAATTTTTGTAGATATTTATTGATAAAATCTAGGAAGGGGATAAAGTTTAGGTGTTGCATCCATTTCATGGTGTTGGTGTAATTAGATGTCTTGTACCTTGTCCTAGGTCATAATTACACCTTAGTTAAGTTTACTTAGGGACCACATAGGAGGCTGTTGGAGATTTTCCACTTTTGGTGGACTTGACATGTCATTACCTCATCATTTCCACCTTTTTTGGACACATCATGTGATTATCTCTCCACCTTAAGTGGAGTGATAGGTCTTCATAGTTGTCTCATGTCATAAGATTACGACACTTGTCATAATCTTATGCCCTTCTATGTTCTCACCTTGGCTATATAACCAGGGGGTCTCTCCCATTTGTAATCAATCATAATCACCTCATATCAATGACATTGAATACAGTCTATTCTTGTCATATTATCTCTCTCTTTTCTTGTGCTTTCTATTTGGTCCATAGATCTTGGGTGGCAGCCATAGCCAATTCTAACAAATGGTGCTATTGTGGGCATTGGGTGGATTTACTCACTATCTTTTGTACATGGAGTCAAATTGAAAGGAATAAGAGATGCAAATGTAAGTATTTAAAGGTCACAAGTAACATACACCTTACTTATGAAGACAAAATAGATGGAGTTGTCTTTCTGAAAGAGAAAGAAGGGACGTTCACACAGTGGCCACTAAAATATTTGAAAAAATGATATAGTTGATGTTTATCATGTACTAGCTATTAGATAGCTTGGCCCACTATTTTATGCAATAGTTTGAATGTGTTGTTCATGGATCTTAGTGTTTTTTGTTTGTTTTGGAGCTATAATATAAGGAAAAAAAGGCATTGTATCTCAATTTTCTCAATCACAACACATAGAAACATACTTTGTAGCATTAAAATTTTCAAAGCAAAGACACATATTTTTGTCTTGTATCTACTATAAGAACATGTTTTGTTAATCAAATTTTAGTATTTTTCCTTCTTAATAGCCATTTCATTATGTGCAAATGAATGATTGATTATGTTTTTTTGTGTTTTTATATGTTTAAACCTCAATTAAAGCATTGTCTCATTTATTTTTAGCACTTGTAGGTAGAAATTAGTGAGAAAAAATAATTAAATAACTACCAATTGACTAAATATACTACCAACTAACAAAAATCAATGAATAAATATGACTAAATATAATGATTATGCAATTAATAAACAATTTATCATTAATATACTAATAGTTGACAAAAATAAGTGAACAAAAACAATTAAATAAACTACCAAATTGATCAAAATGATGATTAAATGTAATGGCTAAATACACTACCAATGGACCAAAATTAGTGAATAAAAATGACTAAATAAGTGACTAGTTAACAACAATCAATGACTAAATTAATGACTAAATATATTAGTGAATAAAAAATGACTAAATAAGTGACTAGATTACAACAATCAATGACTAAATCAATGACTAAATAAGTGACTAGATTACAATAATCAATGACTAAATTAACAACTAAATATACTACCAAATCAATCAATCAAAACAACCAATAAATGACTAAAAATGGTTTAGTCATCAATCTGGTCGTATCATAAATGACCAGAAATAAACTACTAATGGTCACGTGATCATGTTCAGTCATTTATATGCAATTTTTAGTAGGTTTTTTAATCATATATTGTTGTTTCTATGCTAGTGCAAACAAATCCATGCCCTAAATAAGAACCTGGTGAATATGAGATGTTAGGTCGAAACCATGGATATCATAATCCCCAAGAGTGTGATCTCACTCCATTAAATCTAAATCCTCACAAATTTCTAGAACATCCAACCTATTACCAAAAGCTCCCTTTTGCATTGCCTAATTTTATCAAGATGAGCCCCTAGCTTTTGATTGTATTTTCATGGGTATTAACCCATTTGAATCAGGCCCTTCATTTTGTACTAGAGCCTTACCCTTTGCTTTAGAGTCAAATACATGTAGATTAGATGAAGGTTGATGAGCACTACCTCCCATCTAAGGGAAATTTCTTTGCAAGTGTCCATACTCATGACATGATCTACATTGAAAAGGCAAAGCTTCATAACCCGCCTGATAGATCTAGTTCCTACTTCCCAATTTATGCTTAATAGATTCTAGAAACATATTGTTTAGATTAATTTCCATATAAATTTGAGAAAATGTGGTAACCTTTCAATTGAGGGTTTGTCAAGATGGGCCTAAGGGTTTCCCCAAAGTAGCAACAATAGAATGCAAAATGTCCTTTCACCAAAACTCCATTGGAAGCCTAGGCAACCAAACCCAAATAGGGATTTTTGATGAGAGATCTTCTAAAGGATCATACCCCAAATGTCATGGTTTAATAAAGAGCCCAACTTGATTATGGAAATAAAGGACATCCTCAAAAACCATATTTTGATCTATAAACCTAGAAAACACAACAAAGAAATAACCATTCATAGCAAGGATAATCTCCATATCTCCCTTCGAGTTACAGCTTCTATGAGCCCATGTATCCAAAAATTATAAAGAAGTACATACTCCCATGAATTTGTAAATTATATTGTGCTTTACCAAGTACATCACATCCTCAGCAACAAAATTTGGGTTTGATCACCACCACTGGGTGATCTTTTCCCCTTTCTAGGAAACCATTCGGTTTTGATTGCATCTCCAAGGGAGGATTAAGCCTTATTCCTTTGTAGCATGCAAGAGGAAATTTACCATGTCTCCATGTCACAATGATGAAGAATCTAAATTCATAGGAATAGTTTTGAAGGATAGCCAAGAAGGATCCCCAAGACCCATTGAAGGTGCCATGCAGAAAGCTGCAAGATAACACCTCACACAAAAAAAATAAAAATAGAAAAATAGTAGAAAAAAAGTAAAGGGAACACTGAAAACTCCATAGAAACCCCTCTATTCCTTGCATGCCAGAACCCATATGCTACAAGAAATCACAAATTCCTTGGAGGGGCATGCATAGCCCCATGGGGCCTGGTCTACACTACACGAGCCACTCAAACCCTCATAGCCTGTGCAACAACCATGCCTTCCATTTTCTTAGCCCAACCCTTCAAACTACAAGTGTTTCTTTAGAAAGAAAGCTTTTTATTATTAAAATGTAAAGGTTATATTTTTTTATTAAAAATACTCGTTTTAAATTTATTAATAATAGATTAGTTATTATTTATAATTTTATAGCAATATTATGATATTGATTTTTTATTTTAAGAAATAATAATAATTTTTTTTTAATAAATTTTTATCAAGGTGGTAACTTTCATTGTATTGATTCTAAACAAAATTACTTGCATTCCTTGTCCATTATTGTTAGTTGAAGTTCAAATAATCCTACATGGATTTATATTGAAAAAGTGTTTTTAACCCCTTTGCTAGCTCATACATTCTGTTGACTTGTGCTTTTGATATTAGTTATTTCTTTGAGCCAATGAAACTAGTGAAAGGTTCCATGTCTTTCTTGATGATGCATTCATTTTAAAGTTCAATTAACTTTGCTAGATATTTTTTATGTTGAGTCATTTTTCAATCAATTGAGTTGCATAATATACCTCTTTTTGGAAACCTGTCAAAGTTGGAGATGCCAGGGATCGCTTCACAAACATACTCTTCCCTTGTATTTTCATGCAAATTGTGAGAACAATAGGGAAAGAAACATATGTATGAGGTCTCCATAATGGGCATTCCTAGCATTGAGTTTTTGTGCTTTGATCACCTCTATGATTGCAACTTCCACTGAGGGCTCCTCAATTTTGAAGACCCTCCTAAGTTGAGTAGGTAGGTTTTCTTGCATGCAAGGGAACCTGCAATTGGGAATGACAATGCATTTTTCCATGTTGAGAATTTGAATGTATTCTTGGACCATTATATAGCATTTATCTTTTGGTGGAGCTATACCCTATCATTCTCATGAGTAATCAATGTAATTTATGTGTTCTTCCATGATCTCAAATTCCCTCAAGAAAATCATCATGGGTGCATGCACAAAGATATGGGACCAAAAAGTGGCCACCCCACCTTTTGGCCCACTATAGAGCATAACACACTCATGTTATAATGCATTTTTTTTTCTCTATGTTTAAAAATAAATACTCATTTTAATTCTTCATTTTTATTCCCATCCTTAGCTAAACTCACAATACACAACTCTATTAAAGTGTGCTCATATTGTGAGATAGGGATTTCATCATCGTTTGTCTACCAAATCACTTCAAAAATGTTGCCACGATGTCATAGAGGTGGAAGAGGTAGGTTTTTATTATTTTTTAATATAAAAGTTAATTAAATAGAAAAATTTAATTAGTTTTTGAGTGGATTTTATTTAATTTTTAGGAGTTGATAATGCACCACCAATTGTGTTGGAAGAATGAAGAAGGTTCCCTCCAGATTTTTTGTCAGTGATGCCAACATTGGTTGGTAACTAACTGTGTAATCAGTGCTTCCATACTGATCCGATATCTTCATCTGGAAACCTTCGTAGTAAAAGGGAATTCAATGAGTCTTTGATATGTTGATCAGGAATGTAAGTTACAAGTATAAATGAGTTTTCATCATGTTTTTATAATATGATTGAACTATACTAATGATAGGACTTTTGTGTTCTTGTGGCCAATGAGGTTTATCTTTTGTGTGTTCCTCTTTAGGTCTAAGCTGACCTAATGCTTGGATAACATGTTTTTTTCTATGTGTCGAAAGGAATTTTGTATTAAGCCGACAAGACCTTTTGTATTTTCATTGTTCCCTCATTTTGGCCAACCTAATTGATGAAGGAAGTTACATGTCTGTATATATATTTATGATGGTCAATGTGATAAAGGAGGGAGTAGATATGCAAGTAATGTGACAAGTGTAATAGTGAAAAGTTACTAATAGTGTTTGTATACTGACAACCAGAGCAAAATTTTGATATTACTAGAGCATAATTGTAACCGCTTTCAGCACTTTGAAGGTGCACTTATTTAGTTCTTTTTTGATAGTGAGCCACATTTTTTGGATCTTGGAAATAAGCCACATTTTGTATTTAGGTTGTGAGCCTTTTTAAAGACGAGTCCTAGCAGTGAGCCCTGTAATATCTTATAATCGGTTATAATATATTGTGAGCTAATCCCCACTGTAGTTTTTCCCTTTTTGGGTTTTCCATGTAAAAATATTGGTGTCAATGTGTTACAATCTCTTTTATGTTTTGGTTGACTATTGCTCTTAGATATGGATTATAATTGGATGGTTAATAATTAATTTGGCTAGTGAAATATTGATCCACCCCCTCTCAATATTCAATATATTCAACAATTGGTATTAGAGCTTGGTTCCTCAAAAGAAGTCTTACAGCTTGAGGAAGGTCCCAAAAATTGAACACATGGTTGGAAAATACCATTCTATTCCTCTAGAAGAAGAATCTGTATATGAAGAGATCAATGTTGCTGTTGAGGAATTGATTAAGAGTGAGGATGAGAAGGAAACTATGAAAGGAAATTTGAAGGAAGAAAATGATTGCATTAGGAAGCTGAGAGAGCAGATTAAAAAATTCAAGGATAGACATAGAGAAGTTAGTGATCAGTTGAAGAAGGCTAATGAGGTTATTACTAGGCTAAAAGTGGAAATAGAAGAAAAGAAGCGAATTGAGGAAAGTTAGAAAGCTGAAATCCAAAATAAAATTAATGATTGTACAAAGATTGAACAAGAGGTAACCTTAAGAGTTGATCTGGAAAAAGAAAAAGCACATGAAGAAAGATTCAAGACAAGTTGTACAATGCTTGATGAGCTGATTACATCTCAGAAACTTGCTAAAGACAAAAGTGGTCTAGGACTTGAAGAAGGACAAAGCTCAAAGACTAAACCAATTCTCAAAAAAATGGACAATCAAAGGAAACCTAAAATGAATGCCTTATCAAAGCAAGGACTGAAGGATCAATAATGGAAGGATTCCCATCTGACAACCTAATGCACAAAGATAACCATATTTTAATGGTTTTTGTTTCTCATGTAATAAAATCAGTCATATAGCAACATAATGTAGAAGTAGGATGAACCAGAATAGAATAAGTCAAAATGTTGGATTCTTTGTTGGAAAATGCTATGTTTGAAACAAGTTTGGACATAGAGCTACTGAATGTAGAAGTCAAATGATGATGAATAGGTTTAATACTGGTATAAGAATTCATTCTTTTCAAGGCTACTGTTACACATGCAATATCTTTGGACACAAGGCTAATCGATGTAGGTCAAGGATGAATACAAACTCTCTTGATCAAGGGTATTTTGTATGCCACTCTTGCAACAAACCAGGACATATCTCAAAATTTTGCAAGAGAAAAATTGGGAAGAAACCAAATCTAGAATAGAAGAACAAGCTAGTGAACAAGGTAGATCCCAAAGAAGTAAGGATAGAAATGGAAAAAAAATGGAGAAATAAGGAAGAACCTAAGAATGAGGATAAATCAAATGATCATGTATTTGCATCTAATTTAGATACCTCTTCTAAGAACTCAACCCAATATTGGTTTTAGGGGGAGCAATCACAGAATTTTTTTAACAATCCCCCAATATATGAGGTGTCATATAATGACACAAGGACAAGTAATATGAATTTCTATTTTTATGACTTTGAAGGAAATTCTAGTAGAAATCAAGAAAATTAGGAGAATTGCAGAATCTTCTTAGTTTACAGTGTTTTTTTTACAAAGTGGTTGATAGCTTTAAAGCAGAAAAGTAATAAATCCAAAATTAGGGGAAAATAGTAAATAAGAAAGCAAGCGACTAAGTTGAAGAAAAGCACATTTGTGCAAATTGGGAGAAGTAGTGCAAGATGAAGCAAGAAAGAAAGTGAGTCAGAGTATTGTAGATCGAAGCCCTAGTTCTCGACAAGCAAAAGGTATTCTCTATTGTTTGAATTCTATGTCTTTCAAATTGAAGGAACTCTTTGTTAAGCTCATTCAAGATTGTTTGGGAAATTGAAATATATCAAACCAATTTTTTTGATTTTTGAATGCAATTACAACAACATACACCCATTAGGGTTAGCACTTAAAAACCAAAGCGACACAAAATTCAACTGTAACCAAGAATGCGCCAGATGATAGCGAGCATATGGTCAGAGGATCTCAATGCAATGTTGAAAGATTAACTCTAACCAAGAATGTGCCCAAGATGGACGAACATATGGTCAGAGGATCCCTACCAACTACAAGTGCTAAAAGTAAACTCAACACCCAGAATGTGCTTTCAATCCCGGAGTGGGAATGGAGCTACCATAGGGCGGAGATGTTAAGAAACTACAATGCAATTCAATTGTAAATAGGCGGCAAGCCAGCCTCTTCCACTTATTTAGTGTGTATTACAAAGCATGAAGAACGAGTTTAGAAGAAATGCTAATAGTACTACTGTTCAACTTACAATAATATACAACATGCCTACAAGAACAAGGATTAGAAGCTCTTTAGTTGTTGTAATAGTAAATGTGACCTCCACCAAGCTTAGTAAGACTTCCTAACACCAAACCTTCACCAAAAATGCACTTCCCAAAATCTGATATGACAAAACAACAACTTGAAATGCATAACCAACAACCCTAGAATCCACTAAAATGCTCACAACTCACTCAATACTTGTCAAAATGACATGAGACTTGATGAAAATGAATGCTACGATGATGACAATGAAGACTAGACAAAGAAACAACTAACAAATTGAAGTATTTTTTTTCTGAACACTTGCCAGGCGAAACAAAATGGTACAGCCTCTAGAAATGTTCTACCAACAAGATAAAATCATATTCTTCATTATAAATCACCAAAATTTGCACAAATGGGTGCCTAGGGCATAGAAATGGTTCTAGCCAATACCCATAACGAATATATTTTTATTTTTTGAAATATGAGTAAAAACAACTTTCAGCTACTTGAAGTCAGCAACTCCAAAAATTCACTAACATGCTCAAACTGGACTACAAATGCATAAAAACTTCTACAATGCAATCTCTCACTACAAAACTCACTCAACTACAAACTAACTCTCCACTAGTTGCTATCTTTCAAGCAAGAAGTCGAGCCAAGCCTAGGAGGCATTCATTCCTCAAAGCAGTCCCAGTACCATTCTGAAAGCATAACAATATTCAAGTCATAAGATGATGAATTGAAGAGATGAGGCCTATATTTATAGATTTGAGAGAATCCTCTAGAAACTTCAAGAAGGGCGCCCAAAATAGCCAACAATATTCAAACTTGTTTTTGACCCCCATTTCCCTCCAAAAGTTGCATCCACTTCAATAGGCAATATTCTTTTAATTTAAAATTACCTTCTCCTTAAAAGTTGGCGTCCCCTTTCTCCAAGCAATATTTTGACTTTAGGAATATTTAAAATATTTCCTCATGAGATGACCACCCTCAAAATCCCCCTTTTTAAAAACAACTTGAAGTTGTAACACTAGGCCAAGGGGTCATAAGATGAAAATAAAACATTATTTTAAAATAACTTATCTCTCCAAAATGAGCACCTTAAAGCTAAATTCAATATTACCAACTGAACTACCAGAAGAGGAAAGCTTGCTGAGCTGATGCAGACTAGACCACTACTAAAAATAGAATTTACTAAAAATAGTAAATTCAAAAAGTTGCTCAGATCAAAGTGTAGGCGACACCATTGCGAAGCTTTCTAAAAGCTCAGAAAGAAACCAAAATCCAAACATCCAAACTCCAATATGCAAACCCTTGAATCATCAAAAGAACCCGTCTAGCAGCCGAAAACCCTAATTATGCTTCTGACTAACCGACAATACACTGGGAAAAGGCCATCAATCACTGAAAAGTGTAGTGCTAAAAATGGGGACATTACAATCCGCCCTTCCCAAAATTGCTTGTCCTCAAGCAATGTCACCCCAACTCCAGAGAATTTAGAATTGATCACTAACAAAATGAGTATGATCCCAGGGTCCCATGTATGTCTCAGGAAGGACCCACCAAGCTGATGTTGTACCACTCTAATCACATCAGTGAGAACATCATGCCAACGTTGCACTAACCTTCTTTGTAACCCCAAAGTGTTACCATCCATGATACTCAAAATGAAATATCTTAAAGCACTGAGATCAATATCATGCAACATCTCATGTCCAAGATGACCAAAGTCAACAGTATCAACCATACCATTGTCAACCACCATTCTAGGCAAGAAGAAAGATAGGCTACTCAACTCAAAATCAATCTCCTCAGCATACCTCCACATGGTAACAAACAAAGCCCTGATAGCAAATGCGACATCTTCAAATCTTCTTGTGAGGAAAGCAATCCTTCGCAAGAGCTCAACAATCTCATACTCATAACTCCACATGGAGCTACTATGCCTCATCTGAATTATACTGATATGACCATGAAGACTACAAAAACTCTCATAGTCCCATCCTCATGAGTCTCAGAATGATGAATCAAAGCAAGTGGTAGTTCGCTGTCCTAAACCAACAATGAGAGAAAACTATCAAAGTTAACATCACCAACCTCCATAAGATGAACTTGGAGAGTAGGAAGGGTGTGAAGAAACAAATAATCAATGTTGTTCCAGGCTGGAATCAACATAGTACAATCTGATTCTAGAGCTCTACATAAGGAAAACCAACAACACCAATGAAATTTCCAAGTGTGAGTGTGTGAGATGGGCACTGAGTTGCAAGATAACACCTCCAAAGTGGCCGAAAAATACACTAGAGCAACCTCCAACTGAAAACTACCACCTCTTTGACAAGAAGTGATGAACCAACTCTCCTGAATGAGAGTAACTCCCCATGTAAGGTGGCTGGTCTACCTCCAACCAGCAAGCTCGTGTCTCAAAATCTTCCCTTGTCTCATCTAAGAGTCACTCACAAGAGCAAACGATCATTCATCTCTCCAATCCATACTCAAAATTTCTCTCCAATCCATTTGTTGATGAACAAACAAAACCATCAAGTGGTTGGAAAAGAAGGGAACAATATCAACAAAACTAGAAATTTGATCCTTATCCCTCCAAAAGTTCTTTCCATATCTAATAAACTCTATCAACCCATGTTGAGAATTCCAAGCATGGATACCCAACTGAAAGTGATTTTCAACACACCGCAAATAAACCTCAACATATCCCCGAGTATGAGTGAGAACCAAGTGCATTCTCACAAATTTGGTGTCCCATCCAGTGAATCTTTGAAGCTTAACCATGAAAGCTTCAACAACATTGGAGTATGAAACATAGAATGACTTCAGATTCAACTCCCAAAATTGATTAGTATGAGCCCAAACATCATTCCACCCAAGGGATGGATTGTCAAGAGTGCAAACACTAGGTTCTAGTTCATCTTTCTCCCATTTCCCCTGAGTAGTAGGTCTGAAATCTTCACTCCTTGCTGCTGTAATGAAATTACCAGCAGCTACCCAGACTTGTCTCATCAACATTTTGATGTCATATATGTTGAAATTACCTCGCTTCGACATCTCCCACATGGAATATTCATCCTCAAGCCCACTTATGCATTCATTACTAATCAACAAACGTGGCACATCATCTTGGAGTGATATCAAAGCATCCAAGCACTAGAAACCATACTCAGTCTCATGCTCCGTTTCATCCTCCATCTCATAGAGAGGATTATCAGAACTTTCCTCA
Source organism: Sequoia sempervirens (assembly GCA_007258455.2). Taxonomy (NCBI): domain Eukaryota; kingdom Viridiplantae; phylum Streptophyta; class Pinopsida; order Cupressales; family Cupressaceae; genus Sequoia; species Sequoia sempervirens. The sequence continues at coordinate 22,406 of VDFB02054266.1, read as the reverse complement.
TCACCTTCTTCAAAGAGAGGATTGTCATAAACTTGAAAGTTATTCCTTTCATCTTGCTACTCCAAAACAACACATGCAACTTCTGATTTTCTTGAGAAGCTTCCTAGATCGAACTCCTTTTGAAGACTATCAAGCTCTCTAATCACTTGCTTGATTTCTTCAGCTCTTTGTGTGCCCTCTTGCTTCGTGAAAATTTTGAAGTTAGCAAACTGTTCTTCAACCTCCATTAGAGCCAACTGAGTTTCTTTCAACATGTCCTTTGTTGATTCGAGCTCCAGAGTGAGCTCATCAATCCTACTCTCCTTTTCTTGGAAAGCACTGAAGGTCTTCTTTGCAAGTTCAATGGCATGATCTCGATCTTCAATCAAGTGCATGTACTCGGACTTCAAGGTCTCCAAAGAATCTCTGATAAGTTGCAAATTAGGAAGATCAACTTCATTCTTCACTCCCCTTTGTCTCTCGTCAAGCTGGGCCTTCCAATAAAGCTCTTCAACCCAGCTAAGTGTGTGATCAAACATGGATAGAGTTTGCACTTCCTTGTCAAAGGACACCTTGAATTGACCTTTCCCTTCATGAAAATGTGAAGATGGTGAATTACTGCTAGGCTGCAACTAAAAATCAGAACTTAGTTTCTTGTCTTTTCTGCCTTCGTTGCTGCTCCAACATTCTTGTACTTCACCATTGACAAGAGGAGAATGCTCATTGTCATAAAAAACATCATACTTCACAATTTTTTCAACCCAATGCTTGCAATCAACTTCTTTAATCGATACATCAGCCTTGTGTTCTAAAACCACTTTACCCCCTTCTTCTTCAAGAGCCAAAAGGTCTTCTAGCTCTTCATCCACCTCACTGTCTTCTTGATCAAAGACTATGACAGCCCCTATCCCAAACAAAGAATCATTGAATGTTGTTCTGAACTTTCAGAAGTAACAACATCCTGCTTGGTGGCTACAACCAACTCGAAGGGATCACCATGGAGATTTTTAGAGGAAGCTTCTTCATCAAAAACTACTTCTCCTTCTGTGGCCACCTCATAATTTGTCATGCAATCTAGTTCTTGTTCTTCATCAGGATCAAAGGGAAATTCATCCCACAATGGTTCTCTTTCATACCTTGGTTCCAACACACCCGGATACCAAATGCTAGTGGGTTGATTAAGATGATCAACTGGGAAAAACTTATCATGCTCCCTTTGTAGTGATGACTCTTTAAATAAGTCAAGACCCAAATCACTTAAGCTGATATCATCAAAAACATTTCTCTCCAATGGCTCAGTTGGCTGCTCAAACCCAATGTCACCATCATAATGAAATGAAGAATCTTCATTGCTTGTTGTTTTGAAAACTTCATTGTCATTTTCTTCACCATGAGGAAGTATGTCATTGATTTCTTCATGTGGAACTTCTTGAGAAGTTGGGGCAGCAACATGAAGAGAATCCTTCTTTACCAAATCTTCAATATGATCTTGTATGGACTCTTTGCTATTATCTCTATCATCAAGAACACTAATTTTTCCTGCATCTTGCTTAGACTTCTCCAGAAGTAGCTTCAATTTCTCTTCACATTGATTAAATAATTCCTTGATCAGCATAGCAGCAATATGAGAATCCTTTTCTTCACATTCATATGTGTCCAAGAGGAGAGATTGGACATTTGGTGGAATTTCATCTAACTCATTAATGGTGAAAACAAGAATTTCCTTCACAGCTGCACTAAAATCCTCTTCTTGTTCACTCCAAGTGGATATGAAGAGGTAATAGAACAAGTGATAAATCTGATGATGCATTTCCAAGGCTAATAGCAAGTTACTTACCCTGAGATCTGAAAATTTCTTTAAGATAGCAACCTTTCTAGCAAATAGACTGCTTCCACTTTCATCAAGATCTTGGAAACTTTCTACAATCATAATTCAGAATGACTTTCATGGTTTCATCATCATAGGGTGTCATGGGAACCACAATTCTCATCAACTCCATGAAGCAAGAAGAAATCAGCAACTTGGTTTCTTCATTTGGATGACCCAGCCAATAGGGCTGATTTAAAAGGTGAATTGTAGGTCCCAATGCCAACTGCATACGTTCAGAAGGTGACTGCTTCACCTGTCTCAAACCTTGTTCCAACACTTGAAGATTATTCTCCTCATCTTCCCTTGACTGAAATTCTTTGTCAAGTCTATTTCCAGCCATAAAAAGTGTTTGTTCCAGCTTTATCTCTTCTTTGTTAGCCATTTTTAACTGCCACTTCTAAACTGAACTGAACTTTGTTCTGACCTCTGGTGTAGAAACTGATTACTTTGTCAATTGACTCTATCTTTTTCACAGGATGGCAGGATCTTGGCTCTGATACCAATAAAATATATCGAACCAATTTTTTCAATTTTTGAATGCAATTACAACAACATACACTCGTTATGGTTAGCACTTAAAAACAAAAGCGATGCATAATTCAACTCTAACCAAGAATGTGCCAGATGATGGCGAGCATATGGTCAGAGGATCTCAATGCAATGCTGAAAGATTAACTCTAACCAAGAATGTGCCCAAGATGGATGAACATATGGTTAGAGGATCCCTACCAACTACAAGTGTTGAAAGTAAACTCAACACCCAAAATGTGATTTCAATCCTGGAGTGGGAATGGAGCTACCATAGGGCGGAGATGTTAAGAAACTACAATGAAATTCAATTGTAAATAGGCGGCAACCCAGCCTCTTCCACTTATTTAGTGGGTATTACAAAGCATGAAGAACAAGTTTAGAAGAAATGCTGACATTACTACTATTCAGCTTACAATAATATAGAGAATGCTTGCAAGAACAAGGATTAGAAGCTCTTCAGTTGCTGCAATAGTAAATGTGACCACCAAGCTTAGTAAGACTTCCTAACACCAAACCTTCACCAAAAATGCACTTTCCAAAATCTGATATGACAAAACAACAACTTGAAATGCATAACCAACAACCCTAGAATCCACTAAAATTCTCACAACTCATTCAATACTTGTCAGAATGACATGAGACTTGATGCAAACGAATGCTAGGATGATGACAATGAAGACTAGACAAAGAAACAACTGACAAATTGAATTATTTTTTTTCTAAACACTTGCCAGGCAAAACAGAATGGTACAACCTCTAGAAATGTTCTACCAACAAGATAAAATCAGATTCTTCATTATAAATCACCAAAATTTGCACAAATGGGTGCCTAGGGCATAGAAATGGTTCTAGCCAATACCCAGAATGAATATATTTTTATTTTTTGAAATATGAGCAAAAACAACTTTCAGCTACTTGAAGTCAACAACTCCAAAAATTCACTAACATGCTCAAACTGGACTACAAATGCATAAAAACTTCTACAATGCAATCTCTCACTACAAAACTCACTCAACTACAAACTAACTCTCCACTAGTTGCTATCTTTCAAGCAAGAAGTCAAGCCAAGGCTAGGAGGCATTCATTCCTCGAAGCAGTCCCAATACCATTCCAGAAACATAACAATATTCAAGTCATAAGATGATGAACTGAAGAGATGAGGCCTATATTTATAGATTTGAGAGAATCCTCTAGAAACTTCAAGAAGGGCACCCAAAATAGCCAACAATATTCAAACTTGTGTTTGACCCCCATTTCCCTCCAAAAATTGCATCCACTTCAATAGGCAATATTTCTTTTAATTTAAAATTACCTTCTCCTCAAAAGTTGGCGTCCCCTTTCTCCAAGCAATATTTTGACTTTAGGAATATTTAAAATATTTCCTCATGAGATGACCACCCTCAAACTCCCCCTTTTTAAAAACAACTTGAAGTTGTAACACTAGGCGAAGGGGTCATAAGATGAAAATAAAACATTATTTTAAAATAACTTATCTCTCCAAAATGAGCACCTTAAATCCAAATTCAATATTACCAACTGAACTACCAGAAGAGGAAAGCTTGCTGAGCTGATGTGGACTAGACCATTGCTAAAAATAGAATTTACTAAAAATAGTAAATTCGGAAAGTTTCTCGGATCAAAGTGTAGGCGACACCATTGCGAAGCTTTCTGAAAACTCAGAAAGAAACCAGAATCCAAACATCCAAACTCCAATATGTAGACCCTTGAATCATCAAAAGAACCCATCAAGCAGCCGAAAACCATAATTTTGCTTCTGACTAAGTGACAACACACTAGGAAAAGGCCATCAATCACTGAAAAGTCTAGTGCTAAAAATGGGGACATTACATAAATATGGCCACTCATACTATTGTGGAAATTTTTGAGAGGCCCCAACCAAATTTCAAAAGATGTTCATGGAAATTATATGAAAATGATCCAATGGGTGCATTCTCACACATTTTGAGTCATGTGCTACCTATCAAAGATCCAAGAATATGCATTCATGGGAAGATCAAAGAATTCAATCACTAAGAGTTGGAGGATTTGTGGGATAATGAGTTAATTGATGACCTACAACTCAAGGAAGAATATGAAAACCTAGTTTGAATGAAGTTGAATGTTTGGAATTGATTTTTGAACTTTTCTAGCTAGAGTGAGGAAAATTTTGTCAGAATGGCCCTCAATAGGGTTCACAGCAATCTTGTGTGGGTAAATAAACCAAGAATTATTAATAAGGAAGCAATTTATGTAGTTACTAGTCTTTGTGACACTGGTGCCATTCAATTTCTAAAAGCAATGAAAAATGATGAGGTCACAAGGTTAACTAGTGCCAAGTTTGACAGAAGATCCCTAACCATTAAGTCTATCACAAACCCTATCATCAAGGATGCTACCATTATGATTGGGAAAAAAGTATACTTCATAAACATAGCAAATACAGTATTGACCACGACAATTCACACAACTTATGAAATGGTGGTGAATGGAAAGGATTTTGATCTTCGTGAGTTGTTGAGGATGCAACTTATGGACAATGTAAGTATGAAAAAGGCAAAGAGACATGTTTTTAAATTTGGAACTCTTGTTGTTTGTTTTTTATTCTATTTTCTAAGGGAGTTACCTGGGAGAAAGAACATAATATGGGATAACTCTAGGCCATTTTCTCATCAGATTAGTGATTATCTACACAGAATAGGAGATTTTAAGGAACAAAACAATGCCCTAACTACATTCTTTGCAATATTTTATAACAAAATGCATGAATGAGAAAGGATTCCAAGAAGTTTGGTGAAAAAGTATGAAAATGAGATAACATTTCTTGTGTCTACTGATGAATGCATCATTGAAGTCGTAGAACCTAGAATTCATTGGATTGAACCTCTGGGATATGAGATTGAAGAAAAAATGGCAGAAAGGTGTATTGAGATTTTGTTGGCTAGTCCTAAGAATCCTCTCTACCTAGATTAGGTACATATGAGGGGAAATTTGTTGAAATTCATTTGGAGGTTGCAACACCTAAATAAAGAAATAAAATTGAAGCTTTCTTCCAAGACATAGCATACACTAAGGAATACATTGTACAATTGAAGGAGGTCCTTGATGAAAGGAAAGCCAAAACTATTGAACAATCCTCTAGACCCAAAAAAATTAGGAAGGTTATCTTCTGGTGCTACACCAAGTGTTGCTAATGTTGTGAAAGGGAAAAGGAAAGAACAAAGTATCCCTAAATTTGTTGATGTTGCTACCCCTATTGGTGCCAGTACCAGGGAATCTACGAAGAAGGATACACTTGCTACTCCACCATCTATTGCATCAATAGGAAGAAGAAGAGTGAAATACAAAGATCATAGGAAAAGGAATTTAAGTGATGTTGTTGAAGAATAAATTGAGCTTGGTCTAGAAGAGGAGCATCAGTTTAAAAGAAATAGAAGAGGTAGTACCTCTGATGAAGAAGCCAAAACCAGTATTGTTGTCTCTATAGATAAAGAGTCATAGGAAGAAAATGATACTTACCAAATCCATGCACATGAAAAGAAGAATGAAGAAGGATCATCTGACCCTGTGGAGAACATACCTGGTTTTCTTCTAGTAAGAAATCATCCTCCCTTGGTTCTTGAAACATTAGTGAACAATATGATTGATAATGATCTTATGTCAACTACTAAGTTATATTATGAAGTTGATGATGAACGAAAAGAAACTGTCATAAATACTTTTGCTCAATACATAGTTATTTGTAACATAAAAATGGATACCATATAGTCAAACGTTACTAAAAATGTGTGGAAAGAGTTAGTGCTTAGAAGGAAGGAAGCATTAAGTGTTGAAAAAAAATGAGAAGAGAAGCTGTAAAATTTGTTAGTTCAACTCAGTGAGAGATATAAGCTACAAATCTATTGAAAGAATGTTCTACATTGTTTAGAGTCAAGCAGAGAGTCAACATGTTAATGACTAAGGAATAATACTATGTTGAATAATTAAGGAAAGAAACTCATGATGTGATTAGGCAATTAGCAAGGAACCTTGGGACAAGAACCAATTCTCCATCTCATATTGCTCAGACTTAGGAACATGCTACTATTGTAGAAGTTATGGATAACCCAATCTTGGAGACTATTGATGAGACACTTGGAGCTTTAGAGACCTCTGTCCCTTAAATGGACACAAAAGAAACTACTAGTACGAGGTTTGATGATCATCATGAGGATCAATTAGTGAAAAGGGAGAATAACATCAAGAATCCATAGAGAATAGAGAAGAGGAAAACAAAGATGAAAATGAAGGAAGTAAAGAAAAAGAAAATGATAAAGACAAGGATGATGAGGATAGAAGGAAGGAAGAAAATAGAAAGCCATTCGGTGATGAAAAATAAGAAGAAAAAGAAAAGGAAGAAGAAGGAAAATAAGAGGAAAAAGAAAAGAAGAAAGAGGAAAATAAGGCTGAAAGTGAAATTCCCAAAGGCCCTGAATCATCAAAGAAATCTAGAGAGTCATCCATAAGTACTCTTAAAGGTCTTCTTTCAAGACAATTTGTAATCCAACCTACGCTTCCACCTCAGCTAGTCAAGTTGCCATCTCACCTAGGTTATGTGGATTTGACAAAGATTACACCAAGTGACAAAATGAAGCTAAGTAACACTTTCATCAGCTCTGTCACATAGGAAGCTTCAGAGTCATATTGAAGATGCAATTAGTTGATAAATGAAGCTATCAAATCTCTACAAGAGTCAGTCCCTTGTGTTACTCTAGACAACTCTTTAGCTTTGATTGAAAATTTGAGGCTTATTGCTGATTTTGTTAAAGAGTACACATCAAATCTTAAGATGTAGACGACAAGAAAATTAGAGTTGAATTTACTAGAGAAAAGGTTATTTTTTTTGTAAGATAAGTTTACTATTGCTCATGACAAAGCTTTGAAAACTTTGAAAGAGGTAAGAGAATGTGATGAAGAAGCCCAACTATTATTTGTTTACTGCATGAAATGGACATAAGCCACTTGAAGTATCAAGGATCTAATGGAATCAATTGAGTCTCAACTTGTTGATGCCTCCAAAGATTATAGGATTACAGGTGATAGAAACTATGTTAGGTGGGTTTCCATTACAGATCTTCAAAATAAGTTTTTCATCCTATAGAGGTAGAAGGAAGAGGTTATGAGGTGGTATGCCCAGCTTGGAAATTTGATTATGCCTAGACATGTTACTATAACAAATGCACTAAGGGAGGTGGAAAGACTTGAGAAAATGAACATTTCCCCATCCAATTTGGAAGAAGGAGAAGAATGCTTGGCAGAAATAGAATCTCTACATAAATCACTTTCTAGGGAAAAAGGTGTCTAGGATGATGGAAAGCCTACTTGGGAAGTGATTCTCAAAGAGCTACAATGTGCCCCCAGTTCTTGAACTTGAAATGTTTCCCTGTCCTTTGTCCTTGATGTCAAAGGGGGAGAGGAGAAGAGAAAAGAGAAGAGAAGAAGAGAAGAGGGGATACAATATGTTTATTTATGTACATATGTTAGGGGGAGTTGAAAAGAAAATTTCATTATTTTTTTTGGCACATGTTACCATCAATGAAAAAGTAGGAGATTGTTGGAAGAATGAAGAAGGCTCCCTCCAGATTTTTTGTCATTGATTCCAACATTGGTTGGTAACTGATTGTGTAATCAGTGCTTCCACACTGATCTGGTGTCTTGATCCAAAAATCTTCGTAGTAAAAGGGAATTCAATGAGTCTTTGATATGTTGATCAAGAATTTCAGTTATAGGTATAAATGAGTTTTCAACATGTTTTTTCTAATCCAATTGAACTATACTAATGACAAGACTTTAGTGTTCTTATGGCCAACAAGGTTTATCTTTTATGTGTTCCTCTTTAGGTCCATGCTGACCTAATGCTTGGATAACATGTTTTGTTCTGTGTCAAAAGTAATTTTGTATTAAGCCAAAGAGACCTTTTGTATTTTAAGTGTTCCCTCATTTTGGCCGACCTAATTGATAAAGGAAGTTATGCCTATGTATATATTTATGATGGTAGAAGTGATAAAGAAGGAGAGAGTAGATATGCAAGTAATGCAAAAAGTGTAATAGTGCAAAGTTACTAATAGTGTTTGTATACTAACAACCAGATTATAATTTTGATATTACTAGAGCATAACTAGAACTACTTTCAACACTTTTAAGGTGCACTTCTTTAGTTCATTTTTGGTAGTGAGCCACATCTTTTGTATCTTGGAAATAAGCCACATTTTATATTCAAGTTGTGAGCCTTGGTAGTGAGCCCTATAATATCTTATAACTAGTTATAATATATTGTGAGCTAATCCTCACCACAGTTTTTCCCTTTTTGGGTTTTCCACATAAAAATCCTACTGTCAATGTGTTATGATCTCTTTTATGTTTTGTTTCATTGTTTTTGTTAGATGTGGATTGATAATTAGATGGTTAATAATTAATTTATCCATTGGAATACTAATTCACCCCTCCTCTCAGTATTCAACATATTCAACAAATTGATCAAAACCTTGATTCACTTCCTCATCAAAACCCTACTGAAGAAAAACCACAACAAACCCCTCCTTCAATTCCTTGACATGCTCCAAAAACATAAGAAAACATATTAGGTCAAATAAAAAACAATAAGAGAGAACTTGAAGCATTAATCATAAGGTTAATAGATCTAGTTGCAACGAACTCCCATAGGTCTACCCTCACTAGTTCACTAGAATCCATCATCTCCCACATTGTATATATGAGTTCCCAAATAAATAGTTGGTCAAAGAAGAGGGAAGAGTTAATACAATTTTATTTAGAAAAATTATCTTATGGCCATATTAAATAAAAAAATTGAAATATAACTTGTGTTGTTCACTGACCCATGAAATAATCAACCCATACATTTCACCTGTAAGAGGTTCCCCATCCATTGGTTCCACCACCAAGGGATAGGGAATAGTTTTTGGGATAGATGATGGATGGGTTTTGACCATCCTCCATGCAATAATAATGAAGTACCACAATACTTTTTAAAGATCTATTGTGAGATTATCCTCAATGAGATACCTAATTACTTCAACATGAGGGAATTCTAGGGTAGAGGTGGGGGATCTACATAGGAAAAAGTGAGGTCACAACATGCCTAAAACTTGGTAGTAAGACCCATAGGTAGACTTGAGTTTGACCATGTCATTAAATCCATTCTATTGTGAAGGAAGGTGTTGAGATGGAGACCCTAAATTCCATTAGCTCGTTGAATCAAACCCTTATACAACATAGTAGGCCTTTGAAACAAGGTGATGTGGGAAAGTCTTCTATGGCTCAACATCCACCTTGCTTATGTCAAAATCATGGGTCTCTTTGTGTTTATGGGTATGACAATGATTATGATGAACATGGCCAAGATGTATCTATAGCAAATTGAATGGTTATGATAGATGATTTTTTGAATGAAACATATGGCATTGATAGTCAAGTAAATTTCAACAAGTTCAAACTTAATTTATTAAATTTAATTTTAAAATGTAAGATTAACTAAATTACTATATTTTTAATAATTAAATTTTAGGGTCAAAGTGTTCACCCTACATTTGGTGGCCATCCACCTCTTGATTACATGATGTTGAGTCCACAAATATGCAACTAGTACAAAAACAAAAATATAGTACATGTGAATAATTTGACCTTATATATGAAATTTGGTAATCTCATAACTCACATTAGATGTTGAATAGATTAATATTATAACTTTGACATCAATGGACTACTAGTCAAGGTGGTCATCAATCTATCATCGACGTAAGCTTTTCTATTTTTAATCATTGATGGTTTATAAAATAATGTTAGGAAGATTTTGGTAATTGAATAATATTGTTTCATTTTCAAATTCTAACATAATTTGATACTCCTCTTGGTATCCATAACACAATGAAGCATGGTGTTGTTGTAGTAATATCATCTTCAATGCCTTTGAAAAAGGTATGAGCCAAATTAACAATTTTTTCATATTATATTTTATATTTTGTAGGTTTATTAGAGAAAATTTAAATAATATTCTTTATTAATTTAATTTTTATCTTGATTATTGCCACATGGCTTCACAACTCTAGCTCATGTCAAACATGCCCCCTAGTACAAATAAAGAAGGACAAAAAGGGTTCAGAGTGATTATGAGTATGCAATAAGAATTTTTTTTTATATGTCATTCTATAATTTATTTTTTATATATTAATTATACTTTTTTATTGTATTAGGTTTAGGTCCAGGAATAGTTTAGAGAGGAGGTCAATTCAGTGGATTCGAAAGAAACCATCACTATATGCCTCTCCATCCAAAGGACAATAAAAGGTGGGTTGTGATCTCTTCTCTTCCCCTAGAGGGAAGCGATTACATTAGGGTCCTTTTTTGTATAACTATATGGTAATCTTATAGATATATTTTTATATTAACATGATATGTGACATTATATGTCTATATAAATTTATTGTACATGATATATTGTACTTTTAGAAACATGCAACATTGTACATGTCTATATTCATTTTTGGTTAAACAAATCTATTTTACCATTGTTGTCCATATTTGGTTAATGACTTTTTTAAATCATATATGGCTACTGAATTTTTGCATGAGATTAAGAAGAAAATTATATCTTTAAATTTTGCATGAATAGTTGTTAGAAGGCCTAGATAATCATGCAATTAATTGATATATTATTAAAACTCAAATTAATATAAAGATCACTATTAATTGTTAAAGAAAGTTGAGATTTGCATATAAATTACATTACTTTTAAAATACAAAATATAATAAAAAATTATATCGAAGGATTTCGTTAAATTTGGGTATTAATCTATGTGAACTATTTTCCTATCCATCATGGCTTATATCTAATTACTCTTAATACATGTCATTAGATGTGTGATTTAATCATTTATCTTATAATACATTACTAGGTTTCTTATGTATCCATGCCATTAAGGATATGTCATCTATACTTATGGAGTTCTTACTTTAATTTATATTAAAATAAATAGAAAATAGATTCAAATCCTCATCCATATACTAATTTTCATATGCTTGATCAAGAAGGTTTTTATTCAATTATATTTATCTACTCTAGAATCACAAAAACTAACTAGATCTTATGAACACGAACTTAAATAGTAGGAAACAAAGGAGAAAGACTTTATTTACAATGGAAATAATTTATTTGGTTATGATTAGGTATATTATATTATGCATTTTACATTGGTGAATACAAATTTAATTATAAATATCACAAAATTTCATTACTCTATATGGACACAACCATATATGGTTGATCACCATCTCCTCAAATAAATGATACACAAAAAAATTATCTATATATGTCAATTGAAAATTATATGGCCTAGGATGTAAAATTATGCAAGAACTAAGAAAGGAAGGTCATGGACTTGTTCAAATGTGTGAGAAAGGTATTTTGAAACCATTACTCTTTATACATAAAAATAAAAGCACTGGAGGTCTTTTCTATATACCTAAATATCTCCCCAAATGGTTGGGAACTCCCCAACATCCACCTAGGCATGTACTTTATCTACTCAATTTGTAACATGGATGATAAACTATATTGTGATCAATAATATATAAGGTTGAATCTAATGAGGTGTCATGAATATTAATTATCTTTGCATGATCCTTTGACTCCTACTACATAAACTCTATGATTATAGTAAGGTTTTACCCTTTAAGTACATCTAATCAATTAATTTATTTTCAATATAAATGCATTAATCACAATAGTGATTCATACTCTTGATAATACATGTAGCACTATACCACCATACAAATCATCATCATCCATTTACAAGATCCATTTTGTATGATTCCTCTTACTTATCAATTTATCATTCTTTTCTAATACTAACAACTCTTTTGAAATAGTTTTTTATAGGAATAGGTTGTGGGTGTTATGTTTATGTACCTTTATGTTGTATGAATAACTCAAGAGTATATCCACAAAGTATTATTGGTATCATGTGTATGTAGCAAAGATACCCACCATAAAAATAGTGGTAGTGAGTTCCTAGTCATTTTGATTATCTTTGTTATTTATTGTAAAGTATTTGATGTTATTGAGATACATGATCTTTGTGTTAATGGTGCAGGAGCACCTAGGCTAAACCCCAATTTGGTTTGCTCAATTTTGGCTTGTACCTGATCTTGGCCAAATCAGGGTGTTAATGTGTTTGAGTGTTTGATTTGGACCTTAGAAGGTCTTGGTGGAGTGTGATGAGTTAATCATTAGGATTAATATCATCTTAGTTATTATGTTGTTAAATGTTGTATTTAGCTTAAGATAGCATATGTTAGGATATAAAGCATTTAGTGTGCTATCCTCATTGTTTGAAGATGCCATGGGACAATTAAGGAGCTGTTGGTTCGAGATTAAGGATATTGAGGCCCTATAATGAAGGATGAAGGCATAGTTGCAAGAATGTTGCAAGATTGCATGATGAGCTTGTTTGGTTGCATGCACTTTAGTTGGAGTGGAATCCCTTAAAATCAGGAGTAAGGGCTCAATCAACTACCCTTGAATGATGGAGAAGGCATAAAAAGGTAGTGAAGACTCGTAGATAGCAGTTAGTAATCATTGTAATAAGTTTTTGGTGTGAAAGAATAGAAGGAAGCTTGGCAGAATTCTGTATTTTTTTCTATGTGTTACCCGTGTGTTTTCAAAAATAGAGTTACCTAGGCATTGTATACATTGTTTTATCATTGTATTTATGCTCTTAGAATAGTTTGGAGTCACTTTATTTCTTTGTTTGGATTGCTTAGTATAGATTTGTTGTTTTGGGATATATAGATTAGAGTTTAGCAGGGTTTTAATTGTAGTTTTGAGCAGTGAGTTTTAAAATGGCTCCCCCATAAACTTTGTCATCGGGTTCTTCCTGAGATTAGCAGGGTATGGAAGGGGAGCCACATGTTTGTAAATATTTAGAGATAGGAGTGTCAAAGAGCCAAGCAGGAATTTGTGATCTCAAACCCTAGGCGAGCTAGGAATGCATGGTTAGGAGTTTGAGAGGGGAAAAGTGAAGAGAACTAGCAGAGGAAGGTACCACTGTAGGGAAAAAGTACAGTACCAGGTGGAAAATGACCTAACACAAAGAAGATAAAAGGGTTGAAGCTTGACTAAGCCATTGGGAGGAGATATTAGCAGTAGAACTTGGAAACCCTAAGAATTAGGCCTATTAGCCCTAATAGACCTTGATTATAGGAGGCCACTATACGAACTAGGTAGGGATCTAGAATCCTATGAAAGATTTAAAACTCTGAAAAGGGTATCCAAAAGTGCAATTTATTTGCTATGTTGTTTGTCAAATTTGAACAAAAGAAGCTAAAAAGGGACTAGTAAGGGCTAGTAGAAACTAGGCCTCTTCAAAGCAAAATTTTGAAAACGGGTAAAGTGAGAGTTAAAGGACCTCCAAGATGAATTCAAATGAAGTTGAAATGCAAGGAGATAGTGTTTCTAACTCCCCTGCAAAGAGTTCAAGTCAGATGGAGAAGTTGGCACTTAGATCCTTCTAAGTCCAAGGAAGAGCAATTAGTTGCAAGAAGGTGTTGATCCACCAAAGGTAAAGCACAAGAGGAAACTCTTTGAGAAGAGTTTGGGCAGGGCTTGGTTGGTCATCCAAGTTCAACAAGAACCATTGATAGCAGGTTCAAGGAAGGAGACAGTGAAAAGGTCTCTATTAGACTGTGCAAGCAACCTTTGGAGTTATCACACACCATATTGGTATCAGAGCAAGTTGGATTCAAGGCTTGTGATTGATGTTGCAGCCCACTGAGTCAGTAGGAGAGAACACACCAGAGGAAAGAACCATGGCGACAAATGCAGAGCTAGTTAAAAAGGTAGAAGAGCAAGAGGAAGACAATCGGTTGCTCAGAGAAAGGATATCTCAAATGGAGAAACTCTTGGATGAAGTCCATGAGACAGCAGATAATGTGAAGGACAAGATAAAGCAGAAGGAAGAGCAGGAAGCCAAGGAAAAAGAAGAGGATTTGGAGGAGGAAGCTCCAAAGCCTGATCCTGTTCTTGCAAAAGAACCATTCTTGAAGGCATTGCAAGCCTTAAGTGGTAAAGCATTGGATGGTGTGCCACTTTTCAGTGGACAAATAGACCCTGATTCAGTTGTAGACTGGATTGAGAGCATTGAAAATCACTTTGAATGTGATGGCATAACAGAGGCCCAAAAGGTAAAGGAGGCCAAGTCAAGGTTGAGAGGAGCAACTCTCACATGGTGGAAGTTTGTACAATTAGAAAGAGAGAAAGAAGGCAAAGGTCCCATAGTTTCATGGAGAGGAATGGTAACTAAGATAAGGCAGAACTATCTTCCTGATGATTATGAAGTTTAGTTGCATAGAAGAAGACACAATCTGAGGCAAAAAGACATGGATGTTCAAACATACACAGAAGAGTTTCAAAAATTGTGCCTTAGATCAAAGGTGGTTGAAGATGAGAGTATCAGGCTAGCAAGGTACTTAAATGGACTCAAGTGGTCTATCCAAGAAGACATGAGTTTGGTAAACTTCAAAAAAGTCCGCCAATGCTATCAAATGGCTTTGAAGATAGAGGAGAAAGGCAAAAAGAAGCAAGAGAAAAATCCCAAAGGTAGAGGGAAAGGAAAAGATAGCAGAGGACAAAGAGGTGGCTGGAAGAAGTTCAGAACCAAGAGCCCAAGGAGAAGTCAGATTTTCTGAACAGCAAGAAGGAAGCTCTAGTAGGAAGAGGTTTCAGCTCCAGAGGAAGAAGTGGTGGACAAGGAAGAGGTAGCTACTTCACCAACATGAAATGTTACCACTGCAACCAATTGGGACACCCGGCCTATAGATGTCCAGAGAAAGGTAACACTTCTCATGGAGGAGATAAGAGGAATAATCTGATTCAAGATGAGACTACTGCAGCAAACAAGCATCCTGAGGTACCATTGAACTCAGAGGAAGGTGAGAATATTATGATGAGGAGAACTTTGATCAAGGAACCGGTTAAAGAAGAGCCAAGCCAAAGGAGGTCCTTGTTTAGGATAAAGTGCAAGATGATGGGGAAAGTGTGTAAGGTCATTATAGACTCAGGTTCTACTAACAATATTGTGTCAGAGGAGGCAGTCAGCAAGCTGAAATTGACAAGGATACCTCACAATAATCCTTACAAGGTCACATGGCTCAATAAGGGTCAGCATGTCTTGGTGAATGAACAAGCATGGGTGGAGTTC
Organism: Sequoia sempervirens; assembly: GCA_007258455.2. Lineage (NCBI taxonomy): Eukaryota > Viridiplantae > Streptophyta > Pinopsida > Cupressales > Cupressaceae > Sequoia > Sequoia sempervirens. Next base: position 6,776 of record VDFB02054266.1, on the reverse strand, counting down.
TCAATTGGAAAGTACAAAGATAAAGTCTTGTGTGATGTGTTACCTATGGATGCATATCACTTGCTCCTAGGTAGACCATGGCAATTTGACCGCCAAGCTGTGCATGATGGAGCTAAGAATTCATATACCTTCAAGAAAGACAATGTAACTTTCAAGATTCAGTCTTTGTTAGAAGATACAGAGGTGTAGACAACAGGTTCTAAACTGCTCATAGCTGGTGAAAAAGAGTTCTTAAAAGCCTTGGAAGAAGGAGAAGGAGTTGGCTATGTAGTGATGATCAAGCCAAGAGAGGTGAGCAAAGAGAAAGCACTGAAAAGCAAGAGTTACCCAAGGAGATATACAGGAATTGTTGCAGACCTATGAAGGTATTGTAAGTAGTGGTCAACCAGCAACATTACCTCCTAAAAGAGCCATAAGTCATAGGATAGACTTGATACCAGGAGCTACCCTTCCAAACAAAGAAGCCTACAAGATGACACCTCAACAAAATGAGGAAATAGCCAGGCAGATTCAAGAACTTCTTGACCAAGGTCTCATTAGGAAAAGCATTAGTCCATGTACCCACTGTCTTAGCACCTAAAAGGGAGGAGAGGACTGGGCATGGCACTGGGGCGTCGTAGGGCCAACCATCAATTATGGGTTCCCTATGCAAGTTGAAGATCTAGGTTGTGGGTGACTAGGTATTATACAAGATAGATTTCAAGAGTGGATTTACCACCAGGTTAGAATCCACATGAGGGTGAGTGGTGAAGCGGCTAGAGACCAGTAGAGGGTCTTTATGAGTGGCAGTAATGCCATTTTAGGACTTTGTCCTGTGCCCTCCATTTCATGAGACCTCATAGGGTAAGTCTCCAAAGACTACATTTGGCAGGGTTTGTGAAGTGCATATCTTGATGATATACTAATCTATAAGCCGAACCAGGAGGAAAAGGCACCTCCAGCTTACAGTGAGTTGAAGTTTCAAGAAAGGCTGCAGAGGAGGAGAGTACATTCAGCTTGGGAAAAGTCATGAGTTCATCAAAATAGAGGCTGGTGTACCTTGGATTTTGTGCTATCACACTTGGCAGTGTAGAAAGTGGGAGGCAAATCCCTCAATTGAAAGCCTCTCAAGGCATGGAGGTGAGAAACTTGCTGGTGCTCGTACTGTAGAGTTCATAAGACAGTTTAGTGCTATTTGTGCTCCTATGTTGGATACCATAAAAGGAGGAATGAAAACCAAGTTTGTATGGAATGAGCAAGCTAACAAGAGTTTTGAGTTGCTGAAGGAGAAGATAGCCACCCAACCTGTTTTGGTGTTGCCAAGCTTTGAGAAGCTATTCACCATTGAATGTGATGCAAGCAATGTGGCTATTGGAGTTGTTCTCAGTCAAGAGGGTAGACCGGTGGCTTTTCATTCAGAGAAGTTAAGTGAAGCCAAGAAGAAGTATTCTTCTTATGACCTTGAAATGTATGCATTGGTCCAAGATCTAAGGAAATGGAGGCACTACTTGCTTCCCAAGGAATTCATTGTGTATTCAGACAACCAAGCACTCAGTTTCCTGAATTCTCAAGAGAAGTTGAGTCACAGGCATATGAAATGGGTGGAGTATTTGCAAGCTTACACCTTCAATATCAAGCACAAGAAAGGAGCTCTCAACAAAGTGGCTGATGCATTGAGCAGAAGAGTCCTCACAATTCAGGAAATTCAGTTGAAGAGCATGGGAATAGATCATTTCAAAGATCTATATGCAGATGATGAAGACTTTGCAGTTATTTATAAGGTATGTGCTGAATACAAGAATCATTTCCATAGAAAATATGTTGAATATACCTTGCAAAGTGAACTTTTGTTTAAAGGAAATCAGCTTTGTGTTCCTAGAGGTTCTATTAGGGAAAACTTGATACAAGAAAAGCATAATGGTGCATTGAGTGGTCATTTTGGGATCACCAAAACTTAGTAACTAGTTCAAAGATTTTACTATTGGCCAAGGATGAACTTAGATGTCAAGAGGTATGTGGAGAGTTGTGTAGTGTGTCAAAAGGCCAAGGGCACTTCTTCAAATGCAGGCCTATACCAGCCACTACCTATCCCTTCTAGGCCATGGGAATGCTTGAGCATGGACTTTGTAGTTGGTTTACCCAAGACAAAGCAAGGTATGGACAGTGTTTATGTGGTTGTAGACAGATTCAACAAAATGGCTCACTTTGTGCCATGCAAGACAACCAATGATGCCAGTCAAATAGCCTCTCTTTTCTTTAAGGAGATAGTAAGAATTCATGGCTTACCAATCAACATTGTCTCAGACAGAGATACTAAGTTTATGAGTCATTTTTGGAAGACTCTTTGGCAAAGAATGGGCACTAATCTATCTTTTGGATCTGCATACCATCCCCAAACTGATGGTTAGACCAAAGTTGTTAATAGGACACTTGGAAACCTCTTGAGATGCTTGACCAAGGAGTATGGTCAACAATGGGATCAGATTATTGGGCAGGCTGAATATGCCTATAATGATACTGTTAATAGGTCAACAGGGAAAAGTCCCTTTGAAATTGTTTATGGACTGCACCCTAGAGGTGTTTATGAGCTGAGAGAGTTGAAGGATGGAGTCAAGGGAAGTGGATATGCTGATGACTTTGCCTATGCAATGCAAGAGATACATGAGATAGTCAGAAAAACCTTGGCTGAAATATACCATGAAACATAAGATTAAGGTGGATGAGCATAGGAAAGTTGTTCACTATAATGTTGGTGACTTAGTCATGGTGCATTTGAACAAGTCTAGACTGCAGAAGGGAGTTCCTCACAAGTTACAAATGAAGAGAATAGGTCCCTGTCCTATCTTGGAGAAGTATGGAAGTAATGGATTCAAGGTACAATTGCTAGATGACAGGGGACTGTCCCCTGTTTTTAATGTTACAGATCTAGTGCATTACAGAGGACCACCACCAAACATGGATCAAACCCTTCATGAAGTCAGCCAAGATGTGGAAGAACTCAAACTGCCCTCCACTGCTATCAAGCAAGCTGATAAGATCTTGGATACCAGGGTCTACAAGTGAACAAGAACCAAGGAGTACAAAGAACATCTGATCCAAAGGCAAGGACAACCTGAAGTTGATGCAGTATGGATCAAGGAGGCAGAATTCAAGAAGTTGGGGATTGATCTCAACCTGCTCAATCCAAGGGTGGATTGAATTTTTTGTTTTGGGGAGGATGGTGCAGGAGCACCTAGGCTAAACCCCAATTTGGTTTGCTCAATTTTGGCTTGTACCTGATCTTGGCCAAATCAGGGTGTTAATGTGTTTGAGTGTTTGATTTGGACCTTAGAAGGTCTTGGTGGAGTGTGATGAGTTAATCATTAGGATTAATATCATCTTAGTTATTATGTTGTTAAATGTTGTATTTAGCTTAAGACAACATATGTTAGGATATAAAGCATTTAGTGTGCTATCCTCTCGTTGTTTGAAGATGATAAAGGTTAGTTAAGGGAGTTGTTGGCTCGAGATCAAGGTGTTAGAGGTCCTAAGATTGAGGATCATGACACAATCATGGAAGTTGTAAAGTTGTAAAACTGCATGGTAACATCTTGTTAGGTTGCATGCAGCTTGAGTGGATTGGAATCCCTTGAAATCAGGGATATGGAGGTGAGCAATTTCCCTTGAATGATGGAGGAGACATCTAAGTAGAGTGTGGCTCGTAGTTAGAGTTAGTTTTTTCATTGTAATCAAAGTTTTTGGTGTGAAAGAATAGAAGGAAGCTTGGCAAAGTGCATATTTTTTTTCTATGTGCTACTAGTGTGTTTTCAAAAAGCAATTACCTAGGCATTGTATGCTTGTTTTATCATTGTATTTATGCTCTTAAGAATGGATTTGGAGTCACACTTTATTTCTTTGTTTGGATTGCTTAGTATAGATTTGTTGTTTTGGGATATATAGATTAGAGTTTAGCAGGGTTTTAATTGTAGTTTTGAGCAGTGAGTTTTAAAATGGCTCCCCCATAAACTCTGTCATTGGGTTCTTCCTGAGATTAGCAGGGTATGGAAGGGGAGCCACATGTTTGTAAATATTTAGAGATAGGAGTGTCAAAGAGCCAAGCAGGAATTTGTGATCTCAAACCCTAGGCGAGCTAGGAATGCATGGTTAGGAGTTTGAGAGGAGAAAAGTGAAGAGAACTAGCAGGGGAAGGTACCACTATAGGGAAAAAGTACAGTACCAGGTGGAAAATGACCTAACACAAAGAAGATAAAAGGGTTGAAGCTTGACTAAGCCATTGGGAGGAGATATTAGCAGTAGAACTTGGAAACCCTAAGAATTAGGCCTATTAGCCCTAATAGACCTTGATTATAGGAGGCCACTGTACGGACTAGGTAGGGATCTAGAATCCTGTGAAAGATTTAAAACTCTGAAAAGGGTATCCGAAAGTGCAATTTATTTGCTATGTTGTTTGTCAAATTTGAACAAGAGAAGCTAAAAAGGGACTGGTAAGGGCTAGTAGAAAATAGGCCTCTTCAAAGCAAAATTTTGAAATCGGGTAAAGTGAGAGTTAAAGGACCTCCAAGATGAATTCAAATGAAGTTGAAATGCAAGGAGACAGTGTTTCTAACTCCCCTGCAAATATTTCAAGTCAGATGGAGAAGTTGGCACTTAGATCCTTCTAAGTCCAAGGAAGAGCAATTAGTTGCAAGAAGGTGTTGATCCACCAAAGGTAAAGCACAAGAGGAAACTCTTTGAGAAGAGTTTGGGCAGGGCTTGGTTGGTCATCCAAGTTCAACAAGAACCATTGATAGCAGGTTCAAGGAAGGAGACAGTGAAAAGGTCTCTATTAGACTGTGCAAGCAACCTTTGGAGTTATCACACACCAGTTAATTTTTTGGTTTGTTGACCTATGGTAATTATTAAGAATTGACATGTTAAGTATTAGAGAGGAAATATGATAGACTATTGAGAAGGACTTTTTGTATGATTCCTCTTACTTATCAATTTATCACTCTTCTCTAATACTAACAACTATTTTGACATAGTATTTATAGGAATAGGTTGTGGGTGTCATTTTTATGTACCTTTATGTTGCATGAATAACTTAGGAGTAGATCCACAAAGTATTATTATTATCATGTGTATGTAGCAAATATACCCACCATAAAAATAGTGATAGTGAGTTCTAGTAATTTTAATTTATTTATTGTAAAGTATTTAATTCCATTGAGATACATGATATTTGTGTTAATTTTTGGTTTGCTGACCTATCGTCATCATTGAGCATTGGAAATGTGTTAAATATTAGAGTGACAATTGATAGGCCAAAACTGGGGGTAAAGAATGAAAAAGATTTAATATTAATAACTAGATTAGTTTTGGTTTGTGTTAATCTGGGGCATAAACTTGTGAAAGGTGTAGTGGCTATATTTGCAAGGGCTGCAAGTAGTGAGGTGAGTATAAATGAAATGCAACTAAAACACACAAGAAATTCCTAAGTAAAAATATGATTTAAGTTTCCTATTATGTCTTTATGACAAGAACTGCAATAGGAACTATTATAAGAATAGTAGCAATTTGTGACAGTAACAACAATTTATGATAATTCCAGAATGTAAACTTACGGCTCTTAAAACATTTCAATCTAAGAATCGTATCATGACAACATACTAATAGATGATTTAGAAAATAATACTATAATTTATGATCAAATTATAAATGGTAAGCATCAAACCATACTCATGATTACTATAGAAATAGCTAATTATAGAATTGTGAATACAATGTGATAGAAACACACATTATTGAAATAATAAAAACTAAGAAAATCATTGGAATTCCAAGAAGTGGTCCCTACCTCCTCAATCCACCAGGTGATGAAATAAAGAGAGCCTTTCTACATTGGACTGATCATGCAAAGTGTTACTCAAATTATCAAAGGTAACACATAGTTCATCTATTATATTCCATCTTTCCATAGCTAATAGTACATCATATATATAGGTAGATTTTATAACAAGTGGTATACAATAGTTTGTTTTGGCATGTGGCAAACAAACTATAATATTTAATGGTTCATGTAAAACCTTGGATGCTAGCCACAAATTAAGAACAATCTTGTTATAATAGAAGATGAAAATGGGAAACAAGAAAATTTTTACTTTCTCCTCCATATAGCTAGAAATTTCATATGTTATCACATATTCTACTCCTTGGATATAAAATATCAATGATGGAACCAACAAAGAGCCTATTGTGAAATGAATACATGTGGTTGAATAATATACGTAGAAATTCCAATGAAAGGAAGATGCGATAGTAGAAAGCATGTGCCCAACCCAAGAAATGTGTGTGAATATGTGTTGTGAATAGGATAAATGTTTCATGAAGAAAGAGTTGAAGGAAGTTTTCCATTGGATAAAATGGCACATATTCAACATCAAAGAGTGAACTCTAATCATTGTGGAAACTTGATTCAACCACGTAGATGGGGAAACAACAATAATAAGAATAAGCCATATTTATGTGAAGAAGATGACAAGAAGTCTGCATTCTTCTTCTTTAGTTAACATGTTGCATGAGATATTCTCTAAAGCTAAAATAACAATGCTTATCAGTATATATATATATATATATATATATATATATATATATATATATATGCAACATAAAGGTGATAAAATGGTAGGATAAGATATGGAAATGGAATATGAAAATGGGTATGAAGGCATATGAAAAAGGTTAATACATGGTATTAAATGGAATGTGAATGGATCTCATAAAAAATGAGATAGACTATTGAGAAGAAGGCCTTTTCA
>VDFB02054265.1:0-11994 GCA_007258455.2 Sequoia sempervirens | reverse complement strand
TTTCAGAGGGAATTAGCAAACCATGCAAATAAAACTCACATAAAGAATTTTTCAGCCAACTGGGTGCTACTTGATATGCATCATAAAATTCCTTAGCTGTGTGAATGACAGGGTCTAAATTTCTTGAAATTCTCATCAATTGCAACCAAAGAAATTGCTCTTTAAGGCACATAGCATATACCCTAGGTGGTGGTCTACATTCCATAATTTTACCAGTTATCTTCACCATTTCATCCATTTTCTCTTTCATTTCTTGAATTTCCTATTTTTTTCTTTCAATTTCCCTTTTCAATTTCTTCTTTTCTTCTTCCCAAAGACTTTGTTGAATTTCAGTTCTAGCTAAATGGCAGAAACTCAAAGTTTGAAATGTAACAGGCCTCCATGTAGTCCTAAGATATTCTAAATATTCAATCAACAATGTCCTTTTATAAACAACCAATGCTCGACAAGTTTCAGGGGGTAATGGGGTTTCATTGGACACTTCAAATTGTTCAAGTTGTTCTTCCTCTTACTACAGGATGGAATATTGTTGCTGCTCAAGAGGAGATTGTGTTTCTTCTGAAATTTTCCTAACTACTTCAGCCAAGTCATCAAGACTTGGCATCCCCCTTTCATTACCACTACCATGTTGTGCTTCCTCAACTTCCACTGTCTCAGTTTGCACTTCCCCAAGAATAATAGATGGACTTTGTGGAACATTCTCAGATACATTTTGAGAAACATCATGACCGAATTCTTCAGATTCCTCAGGATTTACTATAATTTCAGGTTGAACGGAGGTTGAGGTAACTTTACACCGTTTCCTTTTTTGGAAATGTTTCTAAAGTAACAGCTGCAGGAGACACTTTCGTGGCTTTCCTCTTTCTAACCTGCCTAGAGGATTTAGACTCAGCAGGAGAAGATGATAGTGAAACTGTAGTGGCAACAGGCGTTTCTGCAGGAGAAACTGCTACAAGGGAAGATGTTGTAGGAAAGAGTGGAGTAGAACGTTTCCGCTTTTGAACATGAGGATCAGATTCTAGGGTTTGTTCTACCCTAGATGATTCTCCTACCTTCGTTTTCCCTTTTTCTTTTCTACCAGCAGACCTAGTTTGTACTTGGGTAGAGGGCTCTGGTGTCGAGGCTATAGGACTAAGTGCTATAGGAGCAGATGGTTCTTGCTTCGCTTCCCTACTTGTAGATTCTACTCTCTTTTTCTTTTTCTTGTGTTGTGCAAGGAGTGCTCTAGGAGGCTCTGGAGGTTGCAGACCCTTCTGGGAAACAAAATATTTCCAAGAAAGGGGTGATACATCCCTCAGGGAACACTCGATCAAGAATTTAATGAGGGCATGATGGGCGATAGAGTTATCCCTACCTCTCTGGGTTTCATGGGAACAATGTTGCAAAAGGTTTAACAAAAAAATTTGGAACATTGACAGCTAAACCATGCCTCATATGACTCAATAGTTTAAAATGATAGGAATGCAAATAGGAAAAACGTCCCTCACAAGTCAAGTACCTGATTATGAAGGTGGCATATTCCGAGTATGGAGGAGGCAGTGACACCCGTTTGCATCCTTGTTTGGAAACCTCCAAGGGTCCATCTGTTGGTATTGTGAATTCTGCCCTGCAGAGACAACATCTCTCCCTGAAGAAAAAATTTCTCCTACCACCGGAAGCCCAGTTACTTCTGCAATCTGCTCTTTTGTAACGGCTACTGTCAAACCCCACATTGTAGCTTCTCCCTCTGAAAGAGTTCTCAAAAACTCACCTGCAGCTTCCTCATTATAGGAATCTATCCTCAAAAAATAATTTAGCCAACCGCAATTGCTGAATGCCTGAACCACTTGAGGATTTTGCATCAAGGGTTCATGAGCTGCAGGCTCATGTCTTACTAACTGGCCACCCATATTCACAAATTATCCCTACTGAAATTCCTGAAACTCAAACTTCTTCTGAAAATTCAAAATCCTTCGCTCAGCTTTCAAATTACTCTTTCATTTTCCAAGAATGATACAAACAAAGTAATTAAAATGAAATGATTGTTAAGCAAAACTACTCAAACGCCAGCTTAATTGTTGTTTAGATGAAAGCATCAGCAAATATACTGGTAAGTAGCTGGGAAAATAAAAATGTCATAAATAGCCGCGACAAAGGTATAAGAAAAGTTGAAATGGATTATCCCTACTACTAAAATTTATATGTGTCTGCCACAGGAAAAGGATAGCCGGGTTGAACAAAAAGTAATAATGACTATGTACATAGCAACAATGAAAATAAATGAAATAAAACAAAATGATGTGACAAAGATATCGTGATACCCTATAATAAGTGTCAGATACGTCGAAAGATCATACCTACCATGAAATGAGCCAAATTGAATTCAAACTATAAAATGAGTGCATGCATATGCATGCATTGGCGACGTGGGCGACATGAAGAAGAGGGAATGAATGGTGGTGATGAATAAAAAATGGAGAAAGTGGCTTCCTTAAAAAGAAAACCTTTATTATGGGAATGCAACATAGAATTTTAAAGAGATGTTGCAGGAGAAAGGCCAAAGCCTTTTGCTGCAGGAAGATCAATGGCCGCATCCGAAACAAACTACTTCATAAATTCTTCTTTGGATGCTGGCTTATGATACAACCTAAGATGGTGTCCATTAACCAGTAGGTTGAATCAGACATGATCTATTGTAGCTAACTAAACTGAACTATTATCAAACACATTTTCTATTTAATAAGGACCAAGCCATCTTGTGGTGAGTTTACCTTGATTTTCCTTGTACCTAGAGTCATAGAGCAGCGCCCAATCACCGGCAGAGAATTGCTTAGTTTTGATATGGTGATCATGCTATTTTTTTCTTTGTTGCTGGATAGCTTCAGTATGCTGCAGAGCAGCATTCCTTATCTCATCCAATGCATTCAGCTACAGGAGGCGTTCCTTTTGGGCTTCTGAAATATCAATGTTAAGCTGGAGAGCAGTCCTTAAGATCTTATGCTCAAACTCTATTGGCAACATGGCAATTTTTCCATAGAGTAACTCAAAAAGAGTGAACCCTGTAGTTGTTTTCCATGTTGTCCTATAGGCCCAAACTGCTTCAGGAAGGTGACTGCTCCAATCCTTCTTGTATAATTGTACTATTTTAGTAAGTATTGCCTCAATTTCTTTGTTGGTAACCTCTGCCTGACCATTGGCTTGAGGGTGATAGGGGCTAGACTTTCTGTGCCTGATCTTGTAATTATTCATCAATGCAGTGATTAAGTTTGATATAAACTGAGCTCCTTGATCAGTAACAAGTTCCCTTGGGACTCCAAACCGAGTAAAAATTTGCTCATACAGGAACTCAACAACTTTATTGTCACGGGCATGTGTCATTGCTTTCACTTCCACCCACTTGGTTACATAATCAGTGCAAACCAAAATGTATGATTTCCCATTGGATGGAGGATCAATAGGCCCAACAAAATCCATAAACCACTTGTCAAAGGGACTGACTACCACTTGTTGATACAGGGGCATTTCATCAGACCTTGTTGGTCTCCCCATGCGTTGACATCTGTCACATTTTCTGGTGTAGGTTGCAACATCTTTGTGTAGTGTGGGCCAATAGTATCATGTAGCAAGCACTTTCATAGATGTTCTCTTGGCGGAAAAGTGCCCACCACATGACTCATCATGACAAGCATGCAAAATGTCATAGGTCTCATCTTCCCTAACACACCTTCTCATGACTTGGTTAGGTCCTATGTAAAATAAACAGTCTGCAATCCATGAAAAGTTAAAACTTTTCTCTACCAACAATTACCTTTCCTTTGGTGAGAAGTGGGTTGGGATCTTGTTGGCTGCTAAATAATTTGCAATATCTGCATACCATAGAGTTTGAGCAGCAATAAAAAATAGATGTTCATAGGGAAAACTATCATCAATTACCTCAGGGGTGGCAGGTGTAGTTGTTTGAAGTCTTGACAAGAATCAGCCACCACATTAGCCTACCCTGGCTTATCAAAAACTGTGATATCAAATTCCTGCAACAATAGGAGCCATCTTGCTAATCTGCCAGATAGGTTAGGCTTATTGATGAGGTACCTTATTGTTGCATGATCTGTATGGAAAAATATTTGGTAACTAGTGACATAATGTCGAAACTTGTTCAGGGCATACACAACTGCTAGCAATTCTTTCTTTGTGACAGTATAGTTTAATTTAGGGCCTTGAAGGTTTTTGCTAATGAAATATATGGAATGCTCTATGGAATTCTCTTTCTGTCCTAAAACTGCCCCTATGGCATAATCAAAAGCATCTGTGTGTATATGAAAGGGAAAACTCCACTTCGGTCCTTGAAGAACAGGTGCCTGAGTAAGTAAGTTCTTAAACTGCAAGAAAGATTTGTCACAGGTCTCAGTCCAATTAAATTCAGAATCCTTAGTCAATAAGGCATATAATGGATTGACTATTTTGTTGAAATCTTTGATAAATCTTCTATAATATCCAGCATGCCCTAGGAAGCTTCTAACATCCTTTTGTTTCATAGGTGTTTGCAAAGTTAAAATGACTTCTATTTTTGCAGGATCAACTTGAATTCCTGCTTGAGAGATATGATGGACTAAAACAATTCCCTCTTGCATCATCATAAAACACTTCTCATTATTCAAAGACAAATTTTGCTCCTTATATCTTTTCAACACTTTCTCCAAATTTGATAATGCTTCTTCATAAGTAACTCCATAAGTGGTGAAGTCATCCATGTAGATCTCCATAGAATCATGAGAAATGTCAGCAAAAATACTGATCATTGCCCTTTGAAATGTTGCAGGTGCATTACACAGGCCAAAAGGTAAGACAGAGTATGCAAAAGTGCCCCATGGACTGGTAAAAGTTGTTTTGTCTTGATCCTTAGGGGCAATTCTAATTTGATTATACCCACTATATCCATCCAAAAAGAAGAAATACTTTTTACTAGACAATGAGTCTAGCACTTGGTCAACAAATGGCAGTGGAAAGTGATCCTTTTCAGTTGTTGTGTTCAGCTCCCTATAGTCTACACAAACTCTCCATTTTCCACCTTTTTTAGGAACAATCACCAATGGAGATACCCATTGACTGTCTGAAATGGGATAGATAAAACCAGCATCAAGCAATTTTTGGAGCTCTTTTTTAACTATTTCCCTGAGTGTTGGGTTTATCCTCTTTGAGGCTGCCTAACAGGTGAACAGTCTTCCTTAATGTAGATCCTATGAGTACAGAGTTGATGATCTATTCCCTTCATATCCCCATAGTCCCATGCAAAAGCTCTGTCTTGATCTTGCAGCATTGTGACTAGGGCAGTTTGTTGAGATTGAGGCAGCTTATTATTGATGTTCAGACAGCGGCCTGGAGACACTTCTACTTGCTTGGTAAGATTATTCATGGAGGCTACTGATAAAGGTGGTGTCTGTATTTCATGTGGAAGCAAATTGTGATAAACTGTAGGAAATTTAGGTGGAAGGCTCTCAAGATTTAGTTGTTGTAGGAAACACTATTGAAGACAGCTATTTGGAATAGATGGGCTACTCAGATCAGAGTTCCAAGGACTGCAAAATGTGTAAAAGCAGGCCATCCTCACTCTAAAGCTGGGAAAATGGATTAGTTTGCAGCATCATTAGCTGATCCAATGAATTGAATTCTTCAGTTTCCTCTCCTAAATTTGGCCAAATTGGTTGAGACAAGTCTTGCTGAGGCTGGGCAGGTGGGTATAAAGCCAATTTCTTTCTTGACTGACCATCAGAAATTGTTATGTCTCCTAAACAACATCCTATAAAAGCATCAGCTGTGGCTAACCATGGTCTACCTAGGATGATAGGATATCCTCCCAAAGTTGCCTTAGTGGACAATATGGTGAAATCTGCTGGGTATTCTCAAGACTCAAGGAGGACAATGACATCTTCTGCCACTCCATCAGGTGTTACTGTGGAACTATCAGCAAGCTGCAGGACGGTAGGTGTAGAATGAATGGTTAGGATATTCAAATACTCCATAGTATGTTTGGTCACTACATTGATGGCTACACCAAGGTCAATCAAAACATTTTTTACTATCTGGCCATTAATATTTATTTTTACCACAGGATTCCCAGGGTCAGTATATTTTGGAATGACTACCTTCCCTAACATAATATCTGCCAACTATCCTAGAACATGGATAGTTTGGGGATCCTTTTTCTTTCTTCCTGGTTTCTTTAAACATGCCTCCTTAATGGCTTTTCCATAAATTGGGACATTTTTAATGGCTTGAAAAAGGGGAATTTGAATGTGTACATTCTTCAGCTGATCCAAAATATCAAAGGTAGGCTCTTCCATAGACTTGGATGTAGTAATTTGCAATCTCTGAGGAAAAGGTGGTTTGGCTTGATGCTGCAAGATAGACTCCTTAGAGATAGTATTTGATACAGGTGTATGTTATGCAGGATCAATAGGTTGTTTAGAGGCAGATTATGGAATCTCTGTAATTATAGGTGGTTGTGGAGCAGGGAGAGTGGTTCCAGACCTGAGATGGATATCATTAATATTCAGGGCATAAGCTAGATAGAGATTGGCTTCTGCAAAATACATAGGCTGTTGTTGTTGTTGCTGCTTATTATTAGGATTTGGCAATGGTTGAGCAGGAATAGGCGTTTATTTTGGAGGGCCAGTATTTGTTGCAGGTGTTGTAGGAAGTGGCATGATGGCCGAAGGTTGTGGCTGTGGAGGCTACAGGGATCTAGGGGATTGATTATGCCATTGCTGAGAACCTCTCCATTGAGGATTATGCTGCTAATTACCTTGGGGTGGAGTCCATTGTCCTTGTGGCTGCTGCCAACCTCCTTGAAGAGATTGTCATTGAGGGCTTTGATAGTTAGGCCAGTGTGGTTGAGAAGTATTCCAAGGTGGTGATGGGCCATATGTAGGTTTCCATTGGCTATTGTAATTAGAATAAGGATTAGCAAAAGTCAAAGGGTCTTGAGGCATACCTTGTCTTTGAGCCCATGGTCACCTTTGTGCAACGGAGAATACTTGGTCATCATCACCCTCCACTATCTTAAAATTAGTAGGTAATTGCTTAGCCTCCAGGTTAGCCACCATCTTACATCTGCAGTCACGTTTCTTCTGTCTGCAATGTGGACAGAACTCAGCCAAGATTGCTTCAACTTCCTCATGTTTCTTCCGAGCTTGCATAGTATCCAACTGTGTAGCCATGTTGTTTATGATATCCTGCTTGAAATCAGACAGAAAATGTGTGATCTCCATCCGTGTAACTCCATTAGTAGAAGACTTTCCCACTGTGGCTTGATGGCCTCTACCCTTCTTAACAATTGCTCGAGAGTAGTTGCAACATATTTTCTTGATATCATCCCAAGGAACTTGGGTTATATCTCCTCCTCCTATCAGATCCAGGGCATCTATATAGGTGTCACTGATTCCCCTTAGAAAAATTAGTTTCTGAGATTCTTCATTGAGAGTATGGTCTAAATTCTTTTTCAGGGAAAACAAGAATCTTGAGATATAGTCTTCCAGGCTTTAATCCTCCTTTTGTTGAATTCTGAATATATCATCACCCTTACTACCACTCTTACAATATTCCTTGTATTTCTCAAGAAACTTTGTTTGCATAGCTGCCCAACTATCAACAATATTCCTTCCCAAACTCATAAACCATTTAAGAGCTCCCTCCTTCAAAGTAGCAGGAAACAACTTCAGCATGTGAGCATCTGAAGTGTAATCATAGCTGTGACAGAGAATGTCAAACTCAAACAAGAAAGTGTCTGGGTCCTTTGTAACTAGTCCATAGAACTTGGGAAGTAATGAAGAAGGAATATTTTTAAGGTTATCATTATCTTGCTGAGCAATGATGGGGAATTCAAAAGCAGGAGGTTGATTAGGTGGATTACGTACCATATTTGTTTGATGGAGTATCTAAGCAAATGGATTTTCTTGAGGTTTTTCATCAGCTAGAGCAAATGGAAATTCACCAAACAGGTTTTTAGCAAATAGATTGATATCTTGGTCTCCTCCTTCCTCAAATAGATTATAAGCTAGTTCATAATTGTTATCAATAAATGGAAGGTTAGGGAGGAATCTTCCTAGAGCGTCTCTTCTTCTATGCATGCAATAGAATTAACCATAAATTGAAGGAATTTGAAAATGCTTGAATAAACATACTAAATTACGACTAACAATGACTATGACAGGTTCTTAGCTTGACACCATCCCCGACAACGGCGCCAAAAATGGTCGATTCCACAAAAAGATATAAAAGTCATGGAAAATCCTAACCTGGGAATTGGACATTCCAGCAGGTGACTAACATCTTCTTATGGTCGTTCATTTACATTGTCAAACTAGGGAACGTATACTTGAAATGGAGTGGCACTGTATGTGCACTAAGAACCAATTTCAGTCACAATTTACCAGAAATAAATGCGTGGAAGGAATTCTACTTATGCTGCGGGAATGTAATGTAAAGTCTTCTTAACTTAAGCATAACTTAATCAAAGTAGAAATCATGACAACTATTACTAAGAAACAAACTACTATGAATCGCCTTTATACAAGTGTGAACAAACATGTGGATGAAATCCCAGTCTTTAAGACCTGAGTTTGCGCTTAAACCTTCAAGAATGAAATCTTAACCTATAAATTCAACAGTGAAATAAATAACTAACTATAGATACTCACTAAGTGGGCCCCCTTAGCAAGCATCAACTAGCTTATGCAAGAATTCAGCTCAAAACTTCATCAACTTTTATTCATAAACTTGGAATCATATACATTGATGGTTCTGCTTGTAAGAAAACTAACACAAAACATTGTTTCTCATTATAATACTAAATGTAACACACTCCATTGCTCACTCACACAGGAGGAACACTTATTTATAGTAGAAAAGAACTAACTACCTAACCTTTAGAAAGACATGAACATAAATGCATCCTAAAACCGAGGAACGGACTTCTCATAAATGAAGGTATATTTGTTCAACACGATTTAGAGAGAACTTAGTATTCCACTCTTCCTAGATTAATGATCATTTATATTTCCTCCCAACGACCCGATCAGAGAGTCTCAACATACAACGCTGATATTTTAAGGTTCATCCGAAGGAGCTGGCAATCTTTATGCTAAGGAGAGGGAAGAATCTCTCTCAGATGTTGATCATACACAGATTCCCATCATAGGCATACACTGACGCTTGGAGGCAGCAAGACCCGCCCCTACCACAAGGGTAACCTTGAACGCATAATCGCTGAGTCCTTGGAAAACCAAAAACACTTCTAGGTGACACGGCTGTGTGAGGTGCACGTATGCGCATAAGCAATGGGGCAAAGGTTTTGACTTCTCACCATTTTCTTTGGTAGGGATAGCTATGTGTTTGTTTTTGAGTCTTAAACATTGTCCAAACATCTTCAAATAAGACTCCCCCGATACTATCAAGTTGCTTTGTCCTTGATAGATCTGTTATTGACTACTTTTTGTATCACAACTTGTCTGATTGAAACCTATGTGCTTGATCAAAATCTATGGATATACTTGCTTAATCTTTGCAAACAAACAACAAACTGAAATACTGAGTTCTTCGATTAGGTGACTTGTCCCAATTTTAGAGACCTGTTCTGTATTTAGGGTTTATGTGTCCTTGACCTTTTGAATTAGTGATCCTTGATCTCATAAGCGATTTTGCTTGAGATTGGCAAATTAGGAATTGTTCCTGTCAAATAGATAAATTTTTAGACTCTTTGATAACACACTTGGAGAGTGCTAGTAGTCTCTTTGTCCACCCATTTTCATACAATTCAAACTCAGTACACTTTGTGTAAGTCATCCTCCTAATCCATATGTGCTAGGGTGTTCACCCAAGAATTGAGCACCTCTGTGGCAGTGTTGGTTTGCACCTATTTGCAACAGTTCTATTTCACCATCTCTCTCGGACAAGAGAAAACTTTTACTATCCTAGTCTAGTATTGACGTTTCTTAGAATTGTCTGTTTACTTGAACTCTCCCTTTCATGTCAGTCACAACAAGATATCAAGTGAGCCAAGGAAAGCGACCTCAGATAGTCTTTAACCAACTACCCCCAGTTCAGACTCGTCAAAAGAGAAAGGAAAAGGAACCAATATTTGACCAGTCACCTAGGAGTCAGTCTGAAACCTATTTTGACCTAAAGAGCCATTTTAGTGACTTGAGTACCCCCTCAGCACCTTCCCACTCAGGTATGGATATGAGTTATACTGTCACTCGGCGGGAGAGGGAAGCCATGGATCAAAATCTTGATGATATCTATGAACAACACAGAAACAACATGATATTTGGAAATTCTTCTCATGATGATCAACCTGGTTCACCCCTCATTAATACAAGATATTTGGATGCCCATCAACGGGATGAAAGGTATAAGAGACAAGCTCACCAAAAACAATGGTCACAACACGAAGGCCAAGACAATGAACCTCGCGATGCTCATGTCAATACAACGTATACCAATGACTTGTTCAAACAATCTAGACCAAGCTCACCACTTCAACATACCTCAAGGTTCACAAGTGATAGGCTTAGAAGAATTGAACGCGAAAAGAAAGCCTTTCTAGATGAACAAGCTGCAAAGCAAGAAAATTTTAGACAACTTGAGGAAGAGAGCCAAGCTTTATTGGAAGTATAAAGGAAACTCGCTCAAGAGGAGCAAGATAGGAAGTTAGCCCACCGATTAAACAAACAATACAATACAAGGGGTGCTAATAGTGGACATAATTCTCCTCCCTCCACCCCTTCCAGAACACCAAGAAGTAGAAGGCAGTCAAGCACCCCTTCTAGATTTCCTAGTCCTAGAGGAAGAAGGGCCTCTCAGTATGCTCACTATAGGAGGCAAACTCCTCCCAGAAATTCAAGACCACACTCCCAACATGTACATCCTAGTTCCCAACATGGAGGTGGTAGCTCACATTATGATTTTGATACTCAAGACTTCATGCGAATACAACAAGAGCCTATCTTCCAACAGTATGTGGAGAGGTATTTGGAACAAAACAAAGATAAGTTCTTGGAAAGTCTAATCAACAAGGGTGCCAGAGTCCCTTATAATTTTGATGTGGACAACAAAATACAAAAGAAAAATCCCTCTCAAGAGGAAGAAATCCACCAAATGAAGCAAATGATGGAGAAAATGATGCAACCTAAGAGCTCATTCTCACTAGACTCAATTTGTCCTAATCCATTCGACAAGAGTGTGAGTATGAAAGATTTTCCAAAGAGGGTGGAATTCCCACAATACAAATAACACAGTGACGGCAAAGGGCGATCCATCACCATGTGTGCTAGCCTATACTATGAGCTTTGAATTTTAATGATGACTCCTATTTGAAGCGAGGTTGTTCCCTAGGAGTCTTAAAGGACAAGCAATGGAATGGTTTACCAATATCACTCCTCTTGTCAAGACTTTTAGAGAACTTGTTCATAGATCCGTTCAACACTTCGCATATAATCTGTCAAGATCTGTTACTATGTTGGACCTATGCAACTTGAAACAAAATCAAGGGGAACCCTTTGTTACCTTCTTGCAAAGGTGGAGGAGACAATGCTCTCGGTATCCTAGGATGATCCATGAGGATGAAAAGATTGGCATACTTGTTAGTAATTTGGTGCCTGAAATGAGACATGAGATCAAAAAGGTAGTCTTCACTTCCTTTGATACCATGATTGAAACTGCATGCCGCATTGAGGATGTTCTAAAAGAACAAGGCATTTTGACCAGACATAACAATAATACTCAAATAAATGGTCAACACAACAATAAAGATAAAGGGAAGAACAACAATTGGAACAAAAACAAACAAGTTGTCAATGATGGAGTTGTGGATTCTTCCCAATCAAGAGATCAAAGTGTTCTTAATTTGACTAAGGCTGTGCAAGCAATGAAGCTTAATGCACCTCCACAACAAGAAAGTAAACCAAGATATCAGGAGAGGCCCAAAAACCAGAAGCTGCAATTTACCAAATTGGGTGACTC
>VDFB02054264.1:0-18499 GCA_007258455.2 Sequoia sempervirens | reverse complement strand
GAAGTTGCTACAACAAGTTTTGATGAATTTATGCAAGCAAAAGCTAATGTGTAGGAGGCTAGAGAGAAACTAGAAGTGGAAGAAGTCCTTAGAGAGCCAAATGATTTGAAGGGATGACTTAAAAAGAGAGGAGAGAAGCTTCTTCAGTCATTTTTGGGCATTCCTAGCTGTTACCACTGACAAAACTTATTGACAAGAGGAAAACATGCACGTAAACAATTGTTTGAGCTTTGCAAGATGCTAGCGCGGTGCGTGGACATCCACGTGCCACACTAATGTCCAAATGCATCATGCTTTGAAATGATGAGAATGGGAAAAGCACTAAGTCTAATGGAAAGTTGGCACACAAAGGTAGCTGCTAAAAAATGGGTGTTGGAGTATCTTGAGAAGGGAAAAAGGCTAATGCAGGAGCTAAAATGAGCCTATTCAAGATGCTAAGGGAGTGGATGCTAAAGCAGATGCAAATATATAGGTGAAATCATAAGGGTGCAATTTTACTCTTATATAGTGACAGGAGAAGGTTTATCAATCTTAAGAAGGTTAATGGTGGAGCTATCAAGTTTGGAAATGGTGAGTTAACACAAATATGTGGAAAAGGTGCTATAACAATTGATGGAAAGAATAAAACTATGGGTTCCCTTTATGTTAAAGGTCTAAAGAAAAATCTTCTTTTTGTCATTCAAATGTGCAAAAAAGGATACAATCTTAATTTTCATGCTAATGGTTGTGAGATCAAGATTTAAGTAGGGTTTGAAAGAGTAGTTGTTGAAGGTACAAGGACAAATGGTAATGTTTATCATCTAAAGGAGGAAAATGGAAGAATATGCTTACTAGCTTAGTTTGGTGAGTGTTGGCTATGGCACAAGAGGATGGGACATATCAAATATGATAATATGGTGAAGATCGGTTCTACTCATGGAGTAAGAGATGTGCCTAAGATAATCAAGCCTAGAAACACATTGTGCAAAGAATGTCAAATGGGAAAGAAAACAAATAAAAGTTTCAAAAGTAAGGAGTTCTCTTTTTCAATTCCATTGGAGTTGATCCACACTGATCCATGAAAACCTACAAGAATAAGGAGTCAACAAGGTGAGAGGTACTTCATGTTGCATATATAGATTACACTAGAATGACTTGGGTTACATTTTTAAGAGATAAATTGGAAGATTTAGATAAATTTAGAAACTTTAAAGTTAAAGTTGAGAATGAAATGGATATTAAGATCCAATGCTCAAGGTTAGATAAAGGATATGAATTCACTTCAAATGAATTTAAAATTTTTATGAAGATCATGGTATTAGGAGGCATCTATTTGCTCCTAAGACCCCTCAACAAAATGGGGTTGTGGAGAGGAAGAATAAGACTTCCCAAGAGATGGATAGGGATATGATAAAAGATGCTAATTTAATTGATACATATTTGAAGGAAGAAGTTCACACTATTGTCTATTTTCTTAGCAAAGTGTAGTTGAGGGTTAATAGCACTAAGATCCATTATGAGATGTGGTATGGAAGACTTCCCACTATAATAGACTTTAGGATTTTTGGTAGTAAGTGTTACATAAAGAGAGATGAAGGAGACCTTGGAAAGATTGTTTCAAGATGTGATGAAGTAATCTTTCTTGGTTACTCAACCAAGAGAAAGGCTTACAGATGTTATAATAAGAGATTGGGGAAGATGATTGAAAGAAAAAAATGTTAAGGTGGATGAAGACTTGTGTCAAATCTCACAAGAACTAGAGGTTTGCAGATCTAATATTCCTTCTTGGATTGAAGAGAAAGATGAGAAGGACCCAAAACCAATGAAGGTTCCCAAGAATCCAACAAAATATTTTCAAAATAATCATTCTATAGATCGGATCATTGGAGAGAAGAATGGAGGTGTAGTGACTAGGAGAAGGTTTGCAAGAGAAAATGAGCAAGTGAATTTATGTTTACTATCAAAGGTAGAGCCTAAGAACTTTGCTGATGCTAGCAAAGATGATGGTTTGATAGGTGGAATAACAGCCCTATTGGGAGCTACTATGGCTCTCGCTCAAAAAGATCTTAAAAGAGGCTTGGCTTATTCTACTATGTCTCAATTAGGTTACATGATGTTAGCTCTAGGGATAGATTCCTATCGAATCGCTCTGTTCCATTTGATTACACATGCTTATTCCAAGGCATTATTGTTCCTAGGATCCGGATCAGTGATCCATTCCATGGAACCCATTGTTGGATATTGCCCCAGTAAAAGTCAGAATATGGCTCTTATGGGTGGTTTGAGGAAATATATGCCAATTACAGGAATCACTTTTCTTTTAGGGACACTTTCTCTTTCTGGTATTCCACCTTTTGCTTGTTTTTGGTCTAAAGACCAAATTCTTAGTGATAGTAAGTTATATTCCCCCATTTTTGGGGGGATAACTTGGTTCACGGCAGGCTTAACTGCCTTTTACATGTTTCGTATGTATTTACTTACTTTTGAAGGGGACTTCCGCGTGAATTTAGTTAATTCATATAACAACCATATTACATTATATTCGACTTCTATGTGGGGAGAGGAGGAATCCAGAATATTAAGTAGAACGAGAGCGGATTCTATGTCGAATCAAATTATAGGAAGGAAAAATTCCTTTTCCAAAGAAGCATTTCAAATTTCGAATAAGATGGAAGGATTGTACAAAAAGAACAGAGGTTTGGTTGTCACTTATCCTTTCTTCCATAAGGGATCTTTTGCATATCCGAAAGAATCGGGCAAGGCAATGCTATTTCCTTTAGTTGTCTTGGGAATATTTACTCTGTTTGTTGGATTGATAGGAGTTCCTTTTTTTCGAAGCGGAATGAGTTATGACATATTATCTCAATGGTTTACTTCATCGATGACCCATTTTGATAAAGAACATCCGGAGAATTGGTCCGAATTTTTCATAGACGCAATCCCCTCAGTTGGTATAGCATTTCTTGGTATATTGATGGCCTGTATTCTATATAGACCTATTTACTTCTTATCACAGAATGTATATCATAAAACAAATCCTCATATGAAGATTATTATGGACCAATCGATTAATATTATATATAATTGGTCTTATTATCGAGCTTATATAGACATATATTATGACATAATCTTGATTAAAGGTATACGAGGATTAGCTGAAACAAGTCATTCATTTGATCAATAGGCAATTGATGGAATCCCAAATGGAGTAGGTTTTTTAGGTCTTTTTGTAGGGGAGGGAATGAGATGCTTAGGAGGGGGACGTATATCTTCCTATATATTTTTGTCTTTATTTTGTATATTAATATCCATATTAATATATTACTATTCATTTTGATAATTTCTATTTTCATTCTATCCATAGAAAATTAGAATGTATATAAATTGTGCTCTTTATCAGCATTAATGCATATTACATAATCCTTTTGAAATATCGTTCCCTTTCTTTAAGATAATAGAATATTGTGAATTAATATTATTCATCGATTTCATCAACTCGTTTACATGGAACAGATAGATATAGAGATAGAAAAATGAAAGATGATGAAAAAATTTGTTAAAATGCTTGCTAAAAAAGGAAAGACAAATGGGTGAGTGATTGATCCGATGAAGGTACGATCGCTGATATGAGATCCATTTTCATACTTTACCACTTTCCAATACTTCATTTAACAAAATAAAATCATAGGTATCACCAAAATGGCGTTTCTTTGGATTTAAATTCTGACAATCAATAGATCTTGAAAACCAAGCACCTTGGGAAACAAATCGAGTTTGTCCGTCGATATAAGGTTCATAATCCACTCTTTTACCCGATAAACTAAGAGCCAAGGTATTCACATTTTTTTGAATCTGGCGGATCCACTCCGCCATATCTACAGCTCCCATGGGGGCTGTAGAGATGTAAGACATCCCATATTCTTTATTTAAATACATCGCTGTCATTAAACCCACTTCACGATAAGGAATTAAATTGAACCAAGCTTTTGGTAAATTTTGAAGATCTTCTACGGATCCTCCTTCAGGAATTATTTGATTAATTTCGATGTCCAGATCTCGTAATAAACGTCTTAACTCACGACAATCGTGTTGATTATGAAAACCCAGTAGATTCCAATTTATATGACAATGATGTATATTGTAGTTAAAGTCTCTATCCATTCAATAATCGAATCGAGAAATTATGGATGCTCTATTCTATATTTAATTTTAAAAGCGGTTAAAGTAATAGGAGTCAATAGTTATCGACTTCCGCAAAAGAAAGAAAAAAGAGGAAATATAAAACAAATAATGAAACATAGAATGCATTATAAACGTATGATTATTACACTAAAACGAGGTTATTCTATTCCACTTTTTCCTTCAAAATAAAACTTATTTAATTTCAATAAATAATAACATGACCACCCGTTCGTACAGGACTTTTACTCCGGGCACACGTGATAAATCTCTATCAAGTTTTGATGGAAAAGTTCAATCTCATCCACAAAAGAAATTGACTTCCGGCCAGCATCGTTGTGGCAAAGGTCGTAATAACAGTGGAATTATTACCATACGACATAGAGGAGGAGGTCACAAGCGTCTATATCGTCAAATTGATTTTCGACGTAGTGAGAAAAACATATTGGGAAAAATTGTAACAATAGAAAGCGACCCTAATAGAAGTGCATATATCTGTCTTGTGCACTACAGAGATGGTGAAAAGACATATATTTTGCATCCGAGAGGGATTATGATTGGAGATACTATTCTTTCCGGTCCAAGAGCTCCCATATCAATGGGAAATGCCCTACCTTTGAGTGCGGTTTGAATTATTAATTTACGTAATTGGAAATACCCAATTGGGTTTACAGCAAAACCTTAAAATCTATCACTGATCCAACTAGGTAGGATACTTTGATGGGATCAACCCCAAAGGGAAACTGAGGATAAAGAGCAGCGGGTGATTGAGTTCAATAGTTTCTGGAATTATAGACTCCAGAGATATGATAATATGGAGAAGACTTAATTGTCTGAAGCAGAAACAAATAAGGTAAAGGAACCCTTGTTATGAAGAGAAAGACAAGTAAATCACATTTGATTTGATGGTCAAAGGCAGAATCGAAGCTGAACAGTGAAAATATTTTATTTATAATAAATAAAATTTCTATAGTGAAAATACTTTGCTTTACCTTAATTCAATTCAATTTTTGGTAAAAGTGATGTCTTAGTCCAAGTGGGAATAACAGTCTTTTCTTCCACATGTCTATAGAGTTTTTATAAATAGAAACATTTCTAAAAGAGAGATTTAGAAATGTAATAATTTGTAAAACGAATCGCACTCCTTCATATACATCGGGGGTCCATTGATGAAAACGAACTAGAGAAAGCTTGAATGCAATTCCTACCGTTATAGATAGAAGTGCAATCCAAATTCCTGGAGAGTTATACATATATATGTATATATATATACCTCTGTGATTCATTAATGGACGATGGTTCTAAATACAAATGAGATTTAGAAAAATCGGTATGAACAAAGAGATATAAATGTGGGAAGGAAAAATACTTCTGAAATGAATTTGGTCCCATGCAAAAAATAAAAATTCTTGTTGAAATCGAGCGGGAGTAAATTGTTCCTCTGTAACCCCTTGATTTAATGCCAGAGAATTTCCTGTAGCTATCCGGCGGTAGTCATCTTCTCCCGGTAATAGATAAACCATATATTGATTGCTAATATGTATATTCTATGGTTCTTCTTTATTCATGATCTGTTGTTTTTATTTTATTCTCTTCAGGATCTAGTGGATTGGAAACCAAGAATGTGGAAAATATTGAGAATAATGATTTAATCTTCCTATGGAATTTATATACAAATATGCTTGGATCGTGCCTTTCCTTCCGCTTTCAGCTTCTGTACCAAGTGGATTAGGATCCTTATTTTTTCCAGGAGCGACTAAGAGTGTTCGCCGTACATGGGCTCTTATTAGCATTTTCACAGAAAGCATAGCTATGGTTGACCCGCAGACACTCATGCTAGCACCAGTTTAATGACTCGATGCAGGCAAAAGCCTGACTTAACTTGGGGAGGTGGTGATTTGGTAGCAGTAGGTGCCAAAGTAGCTTTGTTACCTATTCCATTAGGAACTGCTGATTTTTTAGTACACCATATTCATGCATTTACTATCCATGTGACTGTATTAATATTACTTAAAGATGTTTTATTTGCTCGCAGTTCTCGTTTAATACCCGATAAAGTCAATCTTGGTTTTCGTTTTCCTTGCGATGGGCCTGGTAGAGGAGGAACATGTCAAGTATCTGGCTGGGATCATGTCTTCCTAGGGTTATTCTGGATGTACAATGCAATTTCGGTAGTAATATTCCATTTTAGCTGGAAAATGCAGTCCGATGTTTGGGGTAGTATAAGTGATCAGGGAGTGGTAACTCATATTACAGGTGGAAACTTTGCACAGAGTTCCATTACAATTAACGGGTGGCTCCGTGACTTTCTATGGGCACAAGCTTCTCAAGTAATCCAATCTTACGGTTCTTCATTATCTGCATATGGTCTTTTATTCTTAGGTGCTCATTTCGTTTGGGCATTTAGTTTAATGTTCCTATTTAGTGGCAGTGGATATTGGCAAGAACTTATTGAATCTATTGTTTGGGCCCATAATAAATTGAAAGTTGCTCCTGCTATCCAGCCCAGAGCCTTGATAGTGTTTTGTATCCATTGAGCAAAGATAGGTTGTAATTGTATAGCAGTATCTGAAAACATATCTTTAGGGCGTCCTAAAGCACTCATAGTATCATTATGAATATATAGACCAAAACTATGGAAGCCTAAGAAAATACATGCCCAGTTGAGGTGTGATACAATTGCATCACGATGTCTCAGAACACGGTCTAAAAGATTGTTGTATTGAGTAGTCGGATCATAGTCCCGTACCATAAAAATAGCTGCATGTGCAGCAGCGCCAACTATGAGAAATCCACCAATCCACATATGGTGCGTGAACAGAGACAGTTGGGTACCATAGTCAGTAGCTAGATATGGATAGGGAGGCATAGAATACATATGGTGAGCTTCGACAATAGTCAAAGACCCTAACATAGCTAGGTTCAGAGCTAATTGAGCATGCCATGAAGTAGTTAAGATTTCGTAAAGACCTCTATGCCCTTCTCCTGTAAATGGACCTTTATGAGCTTCCAAAATTTCTTTGAGGTTATGACCAATGCTCCAATTGGTCCTATACATATGACCAGCGATTAGAAAAAGAATTGCAATAGCCAAATGGTGGTGTGCAGTATCGGTCAGCCACAGACCCCCCGTTACTGGGTTGAGTCCTCCACGAAAAGTCAAAAAGTGCGAATTTTCCAATCGTTTTTTCCCAATATCTATTCCGACTTTCCAATCCACAACAGGTAGATTTATCGGGCATACACGGACGCATACTTCACAAGCAATACATTTATCAAATTCAAAGTGGATCCTTCCGCGAAATCGTTCTGATGGGATCAATTTTTCATAGGGATATTGAATAGTAATAGGTAAACGATTCATGTGATATAAGGTAACCATAAAACCTTGACCAATGTATCTCGCAGCTTGTATTGCTTGTTCACTATAATTCATAAACCCAGTTACCATGGAGAACATGTGTAAAATCTCCTTGAATAATCATTTCATAGAAATTTCTTTCTCTTCATAGATGGGATCTATCAAATTTGGATATATTGCAGAATTGAGAATATAGAACCTCTTCACGAAGCAGAAAAGAAAGTTAGTCACAATAAAATAAGTTGGAAAGAAGCTGTTAGTAATAGATTACCCAGAGCAATAGGTAAAAGAAATTTCCACCCAAGATCCAATAATTGGTCCATTCTTATCCTAAGCAAGGTCCATCTTCTTGGTAAAATAAATAATAATTTTGGACACGGTAGAAAATGGTTCTGATGGGTCTTGTACAACTTCTAAAGAAAATTTAATATTTGACGTAGGCCTGGTCCGAATTATTACGGGAAGCTGATCATTTTTTTCTGTACTCTCGATATCTGGTCGAATGTTTATCTTTATGATCTTTTTTGAGCGAAGCAGTTCCTCTATCAGTTGGATAATAGGTTTCATCCATTCGATAATAGGTTTCATCCATTCGATAATAGGGTTTATCCTTTCGATAATAACTTTTGCCCAATGGGACGTATAATTCCAAATCAATTCGCCAATAGGTTCCCAAAAAGAAGGCACTTTTGCTGGATTTCCGAAAGGTAATTCATTTTCTGTCCCATACAGAGATAAGAAACTAGTTGTTTTTTTATCAGTGTCAGTAGATTGAGGGCTATCTTCATACCAAGGTCTCAAGCGAAAAGGATATACAATCTTGATTTGAATCCCTTCTTTTACATAATCTTTGATCCAATCTTTAGGAACATCAACATCTGTTGATTCATATCCATCATAATTTGTTGAGGGTACTCAGGAAAACAATTAGTACTCGAAAAAGCTAACTTGCTTTTCCGGCAATTGTTCTGTTTCTACTTATTACATTCAGAAGATAATTTTAGGATAAGAGAAAAATCGAATAGAAACAACTTCGGGTTATCATGCATTTACTTATATTGTATTAGTTGAGTTTAACAGAATAAAATCTGTGCCAATAAGGAATCTTCGGAACCCGATTTGTTGAAAGGGATGATGGATGAAAAATTGTCCATAAATATACAAATCAGCGTATACCCTTTGATTCTATCAGATAGGGTGCTCGGAAAAGGTTGGAATAGTTAAATAGGAGGATCACTATGACTATAGCCCTTGGAAGCTCCGGGGCTGCATGAAGTCATAGTGATCCTTACCTATCAAAGAACACTATTATGGTTTCAGTACCATCCATCACGGTCCCGGCGTCACAACAGTCTGTTAAACTAACCCCAATATAAACAAATACATGTTGAGATTCCTATTAAATATCTTCGAATAGCCAAAGCTGAAGCTAGTGCCTATTCCACCCTCTTCACTAGAGGCGTTCTGAAATTGGGTAAAGAAATAGACTAGAATTATTATGCTTTATTAGTTTTCACGTTAGCACTATGGGCAAAAGAGAAAAATTTTGTGAAAAAAGAGACTTATAGAAGATCTTGAAGATATTGAAGATCTTGTGAAGATGTGAAGATCTTGAGGATATTGAGGGAAGAATTTCCTTTAAATTTATCACTCTTTTAACTAAAGAAGAAAAAGGTATATTGACGAAACGATGCGTTTTGGGATCTTCGTGCTCCCTGGTTGGAACCTCTAAGGGGTCCTAATGGTTTGGACCTGAGTAAGTTGAAAAAAGACATACAACCCTGGCAAGAACGACGTTCAGCAGAATATATGACTCATGCTCCTTTAGGTTCTTTAAATTCTGTGGGTGGTGTAGCTACCGAGATTAATGCGGTCAATTATGTCTCACCTCGAAGTTGGTTAGCCACCTCTCATTCTGTTCTAGGATTTTTCTTTTTGATGGGAAGTGTTATAATCTTCATAAGATTGTTCTTCTGTTTCTATAAATTCTTCCTTTCCTAGATTAAGTGTACTCTTTATTAGTTTTACGTTAGCGTCGACATACTCTTTTTCTTCTTTAGTTAAAGAGTGATAACTTAAAGGAAATTCTTCCTCAATATCCTCGGTATCTTCAATATCTTCAGTATCTTCAATATCTTCAGTATCTTCTATATAAGTCTCTTTTTTCTTACAAAATTTTTCTTTGCTATCTAGTGCTAATATAGAAAACTCTTTTATTATCTCTAGTAAATAGAAATAAATACTCTTAGACGAAACTAAACTGTTGTCACAATCTTTTTCATTCTTCTTGTGATGAAGGTAGAGATTCTCCATTTGGAGAAAAAACTCACTATTTGTAATATAGAGTCGATAATCATAATCAATATGACCCAGGATATCATAACACTGGAAAAACTGCACACTATTTCTACTATTGACTAGATCATCCACGGCATCGGTCTCCGGTAATTACATAGAAACTGTACTGAAGAAAAGTTGGACGAACCTTCAAGTTCCCTATGAAGATTGTTGGATGCACATGAAAGCGGAGCAATCATTGTCGATTTCTATGCCCTTGGATTTATGTTTCTTATTTCTTGGCGTGGATATTGGCAAGAACTGATTGAAACTCTTGCATGGGCTCATGAACGCACACCTTTGGCTAATTTAGTTCGATGGAGGGATAAACCGGTAGCTCTTTCCATTGTTCAAGCACGATTAGTTGGATTAGCTCACTTTTCTGTAGGCTATATATTCACCTATGCAGCTTTCTTAATCGCCTCTACATCAGGCAAATTCGGTTAATTTTCATTTTAGAGGCTATTTAGATTTTCAATCTAATCTCTATGCATAAAAGAAGGAGTCATCCACGTAATACTTCTCCATCTCAAATTTGAGTATTCGCTTTTTAAATAAGCACTCTGCTTTTGAACGAGGAGAACTTTTTGTTTCTAAAGAACTCGTGAAGACTATTTATCTTACTTATTCTTCAACAAGAGAGCTAAAATACAGTATTAAAAAAAAGTTAAAGGCTATTCTAAAGCGGAAAAAGGTGAGAAAAATTGTCTTAGAAACGAAAATTAAGACTGATGATGATGATTTGCCTTTTAACATTAAAATGAAAGAAAAAGAAAATTTTGAAACTTTCAAACGCTTTCAAGAAATTGGTATCCGATTGAGACGTGTATTACCATATTCCCAATCGGTGATAAGTGAACGTTGGTTCCGTGAAAAAACACGGGATGATAAGTTCAAACAACGTTTGCTCAAGGGAGAAAGGGAAAATAGAGATTTATTATCTAATGAATCTCTTATTTATAAAACTCTATCCGAAAGTTATGAATATTTATCAAATTTCTTGGATCAAAAAGTGAGAATCACGGAAATAGAAAAAGCTTTCATTGTATCGCTTAAGCTGTAGAAGACTTCTTGGATCCAAGAATTGAGAATGCCAAGTCTCTTCTTACCCAGAATGACACAAACAATTAGAATAACAAAACTTATTATATTTGCTAATAAATGTGAGATAACTTGGATACAATCTTGATTATATATTTTGACCAATTGGATCATTTTTTTCTGCATCTCTACACGAATATCTTGTGAATGCGGTTCCGAATAATCTTCCATCATTAGTTCTAACAGGAATAGTTCTTTTATTTTCTCAAATTTGTCTACAACGCTTTCTTCTTGTAAATAATCAATAATTTTTTTTGATTGACTAGTATTCCACCAATTTGTAACCCAAGATTCCAAACCGTTCTGTATTGAAATTGAAATTGCCCAAGGCAATACTATTAAACATGTAAGATATTGTAGAGAAGCTAATGTTTTATATTTGGCGACTTCCAATTCGTGAATCGTTAACGAACTCGATTGGCTCGTTAGCTCTGTCCAAAATCTGAACAAAGTACGAATTATAGAACGAGGTATGAGATTCATAGAATGATCTTATGCGTAATTCGTCGAAATATCTTTCGGATGAGGGATGGTTTGTTCGGAAGGAGAAGTGGAGTAAAAAGGAAGGATCAATCCTTAAAATCGCTTTGATCTGGACTCATTTTCTATTTGTTCTTTTCTTATTTAACTCTTGACCCGAAGTATCGCTTCAATTCGAGCGGCAAAT
Source organism: Sequoia sempervirens (assembly GCA_007258455.2). Lineage (NCBI taxonomy): Eukaryota > Viridiplantae > Streptophyta > Pinopsida > Cupressales > Cupressaceae > Sequoia > Sequoia sempervirens. The sequence continues at coordinate 6,875 of VDFB02054264.1, read as the reverse complement.
AAATTGAAGTTTAAGTCTAATAATACCAAATTTGTACTCTTTGGTACATATAGCAGATCGAATTATTTCGGGCACATATGTCAAAAAGTGTAAAAAACTAGAGTCATTTACTTCATTGTATTCTTTTGAGATGTTATATCCGTATTTATTTATTAGACCTTTGTCCCTATCTAATAGATAAAGAATGATATCGAGTGTCTTTTCAGAGTATCCAGTAGGATCTAGTGACTAGGATAAGCCATGAAACAAGTAGCTGGAAAATTAAAATTAGAGTTAGCTCAACTTGCAGAGTTAGAAGCTTTTGCACAATTTGCTTCTGATCTTGATAAAACTACGCAAGACCAATTGGCAAGAGGTCAACGATTACGCGAGTTACTCAAACAATCTCAATCGGATCCTTTGACAGTGGAAGAACAAATAGCTATGATTTATACTGGAACGAATGGATATCTAGATGTATTAGATATCGTACAAGTGAAAAAATTTATCCTTAAGTTGCGCGAGCATCTCGTCAAAAAGAAACCCAAGTTTGGAGAAATTATACGTTCTACTGGGACATTCACGGAACAAGCGAATCGTTAAAAATGATAACTTTCTTCTAGCATCCGGACTAAAGATGTAGAGGTACTTTTCCTACCACCTTACCATCAATAGGTCGAGCTAGCGCATTTACAACTCGACCCAAATAAGCATCACTTACTGGTATCTGAGCAATTTTTCCTGTTGCTCTCACGGAACTGCCCTCTTGTATCATCAAGCCATCACCCATTAATACAGCTCCAACATTATCTGATTCTAGATTTAGGGCAATACCTACCGTGCCATCTACAAATTCTACTAATTCCCCTGCCATTACTTTATCAAGACCATGAATACGAACAATGCCATCTCCTACTTGGAGATTTAATGTCGAGGGAATTATTACAATGTCGGACAATTTTCGTATCTAATCCCCCTATAGATCCTCGCAATTTGTTCAATTCTCTCTTGAGTATTGCTGCTTCTTTCTTAAATCGATTAAATCCTCGTTATTTTTTTTTTTTTTTCGTTAAATTTTTGAATTTTTTCAGATCTCTTGCTTACGTAGCATGACGAAACCCCTATTGCCAACAATAAAATGCTGACCTACTTCCACACCGGATATCTCGTAGAAATAATTCAGCGTGTTAATAGGAAATTGTACAATATCCATATTACCCTTTCTATATAAAGATGAACTTCAAAAAGAAATGATTTTGGTTCAATGACCAATTCCTCAATTATTTCACTATCATCAGTCAGGCTATGAAATAAAATAATGGAATGATTATTTGATTGATTAAGAAGATCTCTTTATTTCTATAAAAATAGTTTATCTTAATCTATTCTATAAGATTTGGGAATAGTAGCCAACTTAATTCTAGCTTATCTTTTTTTTTCTTTTTAATTCATTTTTTTTCTTTTTAATTCACACTTTTAGAGGATACAATCCAGGAAGTTATAAGTACCTGTGCATGAACTTGAAACCCCCCTATTTGCCAATAAAAATGCTGACCTACTTCCACACCGGATATCTGGTAGAAATAATTCAGCGTGTTAATAGGAAATTGTACAATATCCATATTACCCTTTCTATATAAAGATGAACTTCAAAAAGAAATGATTTTGGTTCAATGACCAATTCCTCAATTATTTCACTATCATCAGTCAGGCTATGAAATAAAATAATGGAATGATTATTTGATTGATTAAGAAGATCTCATTATTTCTATAAAAATATTTTATCTTAATCTATTCCTATGAATTTGGGAATAGTAATAACTTAATTCTAGCTTATCTTTTAGCTTATCTTTTAGCTTATGTAGATATGAATTGTTCTATTTATCAATTTTATCGACGGGATTAGTGATCCTAAATATTTTTTTGACTAAAATCTTATTAAATTCGAAATGGATATGAATTGAAAAGTTAGAAAAAGCTGAGTCCAATTAATTGAATTAATGATGACCCTCCATGGATTCGCCTATATAAGCTGCGGCTAGAGTTGCAAAGATTAGAGCTTGAATACCACTTGTAAATAATCCTAGGAACATTACAGGTATAGGTACCACAAAAGGTACTAAGGAAACAAGAACGGCAACTACCAATTGGTGATTCAAGTCGATTCATTATGTGCACAATAAGTTTGAATATTATTTCCTCCCATTCATTCAATAAAAAGTGACCCCATTTACCTATATGCTATACTGGATTTGTACTTGAAATATTTCATTTGATATGGGCACTGATTCATTAATCTATAGTTCAATAATAGATTCTGATCAATCATACATGTGACATTATTCATGAAATGTCAATAGGATTTATAATTCACGACTCGTAAAAAAAGTATTTTATTTATCAGATACTCTTTGATCGGAACTCAATCTGAATAATCGTAGAAGTGATTGAATAATCCAATTTGTCCGTAGTTTCTTCAGACATACTAAGTTAATATGTTGAGCTCGGAATTGTTTGAATTGTTAAATCTTCAACAACCGATATAGGGAACTTTTCCAATAGGAAATAGGTTGGGGATTTAGAGTCCCTATCGGTTCCTCCAGGGATTTCGAGAGATTTTGAGTCCCCCATTGCAATTACAATTATAATACACTAAATCCACATTTGTCTACTCCCCATCATATATTTAAGAAAGATTTAGAAAGGACTTCTTCTTTTTGTTCTATTTTTGGGATAGAGTGAACAAAAAAAATATACATGTCAATTTTTTGTCGAATTTATTCATATAGATCAATAAGGAATAAATATCGAAATATACAATATACTTTATATATATAGGAAACATCTAATGCGATTAGATGAAAATAAAGGAATATTTACAATTCCCCAATTTGGTAAAATACAACTTGAAGGATTTTGCCGTTTTATCGATCAAGGCTTAGCGGAAGAACTCAATAATTTTTCAAAATGCACTTGGAGTAATGATTTTTGAAGAACCTCGCTATGCAATGGCAGAATTGGAAGAAGGAGATATCTCGGCTCAATTGAATGATTATGAAGGATTAAAAAAGCTTTGTATTCGAATAAGAAAAGATAGAGACCCCAGCGTGATCATATGGATAGGTACTTGTACTACAGAGATAATCAAATGGATTAAGACTTAGTTCTCTCTATTCAAATAATAGAATGGAAAAACCAATTTATTGCATTCTTTTTTTTCAAATCTCTTTGTTTTCTTCTTCTATTTTGTTATATGTTATAACATAACATATATATACAATATATATATATATATATATACATAACAGTGTATCGTGAACCACTAATCATTTGATTGATTATATCAAATCACAATTCATTGTGATCCGGTCGATTTTTTTACCGGGCGAACGACGGGGATCGAACCCGCGCGTGGTGGATTCACAATCCACTGCCTTGGAACCACTTGGCCACGTCCGCCCCAAACTAATTGACAGTCTCTGTCTACGGTCATTCCATTTCAAGAAGAGTGGTTCTAAGCTCCGAAAATGAATTAATAATGAACTAATATATTAGTAGTTCTTAATTCGTCAGTTCAGTTGGCAAGCTCTAACCGGACATCAAGGTGATGCATTGCAAGATAAATAACCTTGAATGCAACTCTCGAACAAGTTAGTTGCATTTCTTTATTTCTTTATTGCAATGAATAGGCAAATACCCAATTTCAGATCTGAGCCGATACTTATGATTATGCATCCATGGCAGAATGGTAAAAGCACCCAACTCATAATTGGGAAGTCGCGGGTTCAATTCCTGCTGGATGCACAATAAACAGTTATTATGCTCTGCTCACACTATCTTTGAGCTGCGTACATTGCCGGCCGGTGAGTATGAATAGTCATTAACTCAATTTCTACAATCCATTTTTAGAATTATTTGTTCTAGTTAGCTAGGTATTCAACGCTTCTTTAGCTGCGTACATTACTTCGACAGTAATGGTTTCAATCCCCTTTTGTCGTGCAAATTTATCAGTATTTCTTTCTACCTTTTCTCTGGCAAAACGAGGACTTTTACTTAATTCTAGTTGACTTTCAGGATTCCAAACTAGGTCTATATCCGTAGACAATGATTTGGATATTATTTCTTTATTATCATGACCACCAAAAATATCTAGAAGATGGTCCTCCATACCCAGAGCAAATGAGTTATAAATTAGATCAGCTATTTGATTAGTACCTTCGTAACCTAGAAAGGGTCGGTATCCCAAGGGAAAATTTTGTATATGAACTGGTGCAGAAATAACTCCACAAGGAATATCAAGGCGTTTACCAATATGACGTTCCATTTGAGTACCAAATATTGCAGATGGTTCCATGTGAGCGATCATATCTCCTACCTCAGCATGATCATCTGTGATAAGTATTTCATCGCAGAAACCTTGGATTTGCTCTTTGAACCATTCCGCATCGTGTTTACAATAAGTACCTGCACAACTCACACGAATCCCCATCTCTCGAACAAGTATTTTAGTTATTGAAGCAGCATGAGTTGTATCACCAAAAACGACTGTTTCTTTGCCCGTTAAATTCTGACAATCAATAGATCGTTCATCCGACACTTGCTTTAGTCTCTGTTTTTGGTGACATAAATAAGTCCCTCCTATGATTTATTGGTTAATAGCTCTTACAAGAACGAGGTCTACTCGACCTGGGTGTCGAACGTAAAGAATCACTTTTGTATTTCAAAATTTTTGTACAAAATACACATTTTGTAGCCTTTATTGTCAAAAGGCTTCTCTTTCAAGTGATATTGTATCATGTTATGTATGTATGACGCAACCCGATTTCTTATTTCGATTGACCTGCGGACCTTTCCGCAATTCTAATTTATTCTATATTAGAAGTAAATGCGATACATTTCATTTTAGGCGAAAAAGAAAATGAAAAGAATTGCAATAGCAGACGGTATGGGCATAGGTAGAAATGTGACTAGTTATTGGCTCAGCAAGTTGAAGACTTCCAATCGTTATCCATTTACTTCCAATTTCATTGGATGAATATCTATTTATCTCGACAAAATAGCATCAACAGCCTCTAGTCGTGTTCTAGCTCTTTTGAGGGCTACATCAGCCTCGATTGCTTGTCTTTTGCCTTCAGCTCGCGCACGATCAGCTTTAGCTAATCTAAAACTTTCCTGAGCCTCTTGAAGATCAATATCAATACCTCTTTCTGCATTATTTACCAATAATGTTATTTCATTATTGTCTATCTTGGCAAAACCGCCCATCAAAGCCATAGTTGACCACTGGGCATTGAGTCGTATTTTCATGACTCCTATATCCAAAGCTGTTACAATTGCAATATGGTTGGGTAATACACCCATTTGACCATTATTAGTAGTTAGTATTATTTCTTGAACTTCTGAATCCCAAACAACTCGATTGGGAGTGAGTACACGAAGATTTAGGTTCATTTTGTTTCTTTAAATTTCTTTTAAGTTCATAGCCTTTGCGGTAGCTTCATCAATGTTACCCACCAAATAAAAAGACTGTTCGGGTAGACCATCTAATTCTCCGGAAAGGATCATTTGAAAACCTCTAATTGTTTCTATTAGACTAACATATTTACCGGGGGAACCAGTGAATACCTCCGCTACAAAAAAGGGTTGTGACAAAAACCGTTCAATTTTTCTTGCTCTTGCCACGATTAAACGATCGTCTTCTGATAATTCGTCTAATCCAAGAATAGCTATAATATCTTGAAGTTCCTTATAACGTTGCAAAGTTTGTTTAACTCCTTGCGCAGTATCATAATGTTCTTCGCCTACGATCGAAGGTTGGAGCATAGTTGACGTGGAATCTAGCGGATCTACCGCTGGATAGATCCCCTTGGCAGCTAATCCTCTCGATAGTACAGTAGTAGCATCTAAATGCGCGAATGTTGTAGCAGGAGCGGGATCAGTCAAGTCATCTGCAGGTACATAAACTGCTTGAATGGAGGTTATAGATCCCTCTTTGGTAGAAGTTATTCTCTCTTGTAAAGAACCCATTTCCGTGCTAAGAGTTGGCTGATAACCCACCGCGGAAGGCATTCTGCCTAATAATGCGGATACCTCTGATCCTGCTTGGACAAAGCGGAAGATATTGTCAATAAATAGGAGTACATCTTGTTTACTGACATCTCGGAAATATTCAGCCATAGTTAAAGCAGTTAAACCAACTCTCATACGAGCTCCTGGTGGTTCATTCATCTGACCATAGACCAGAGCTACTTTGGATTCTGATATATTTTGTTCATTAATGACTCCCGATTCTTTCATTTCCTTGTAAAGATCATTTCCTGCACGGGTACGTTCCCCTACTCCGCCAAATACAGAAACACCTCCATGAGCCTTAGCAATGTTGTTGATTAATTCCATAATTAACACTGTTTTACCCACTCCAGCTCCCCCGAATAATCCAATTTTTCCGCCACGGCGATAAGGAGCTAAAAGATCCACTACTTTAATGCCTGTTTCAAAGATTGAAAATTTGGTATCCAACTGTGCAAAGGCGGGAGCAGATCTATGAATAGGAGATGTTGTGAGAGCATCTACAGGACCTAAGTTATCAACGGGTTCCCCAAGAACATTAAAAATTCTCCCGAGAGTGGTTTCACCAACTGGAACACTAAGTGGACCTCCTGTATCAATTACTCTCATTCCTCTCATCAAACCGTCTGTAGCACTCATAGCTACAGCTCTAACCTTATTATTTCCTAATAATTGTTGTACCTCACAAGTCGCACTTATTGGCTGACCGGTTGTATCGTTATCCTTAACGATCAACGAATTGTAAATTCTAGGCATATTACCTGGAGGGAAAGATACATCTAATACTGGGCCGATGATCTGAGCAATACGTCCTGCCTTGTTTTCTA
>VDFB02054263.1:22605-91016 GCA_007258455.2 Sequoia sempervirens | reverse complement strand
AAAATATCATCACAATAGTCCTATTTAATGTCCAAACATAAGAAATAAGAAAACATCAAACAAGATTCATAATATCATCAAGGAAACATAGATTCAATAGGAGCACAAAAGGTGGGGTCTCACACCCCCAAGAGAATGGTCAATTTTATTTGTCATAGAAGTGGATTTAATCTCATAATTTCACCTAGATTTCTAAGATTGGGTTTGATAGCTCCCTCAACCCCCTATTTTCCTAATTTTCTTATTATATTTATTTATTCTTTCCACACAATGTCCAATGTGGAGGTGACCTACCATGTGGTGCAACACCTAGCTGTTGCTCACAAACACACGAAGCAACACAATTGTTGCAACAAAATAACAACTCACATTACCTAGACAAATGCTAAAAAATTCTGATTTTTATTGCACTAAGTTAGTTCAAGTCAATTAGATCAAACAACAACCTATTGTATCTTCACGAAACATACAAAATTTTGCAATTAAGAAACCTTTTATTTCCTTGTTTTCCTTGACTTAAATGTTGTTCCATATTTACCCAACAATGTACCCCTCCTTCCATTTTTTACATGCAACACATAACATTTGTTTTTCCCTTCATATTTCTACGTAGCCTCCTCACTGTTTTCTTAGTCGCATTCTTACTTTTTTTGCTGCACCTTTCATTCTAACTCCACAAAGACTTTTTCCAACCCTTTCCTCATCCTATGTAGCATCCTTTTTCGTCTTTTTTCATAACCCCACACCTCCCCACTTTTTTTAAAGTTTTTAATGTTTTATTTTTATGAAGTTTGAAAATGAAAATGGGGTGGCTAGATTCCATTCCCCACCCCCCACTAATGCATAGGCTTGGTGTGGCATTTTTTCCATAATAACCCCTTTCAAATTGTTATTAAAATAGCCTTAAATAGGCGTTGAAACCTGCACACAATGATTTGGTAATTTTCATTATTTAAAATTGAAATCTACCACTTGGAAACGCCCTCAATTAGCCTCTAAACATAACATTTTAAAACAATTATAAAATTTTGGACAAACTAAATTTTGGAATTTCAACAAGTGAGCATCAATTATCCCAACTTAATGTTTGGAAATAACACCTTGGACCTGCAATACGAATTAGGATATAATTAATTAAGTAATTGAAAATTAGCTTCAGGAGTGGACTTGAGTGCTGACAAGTGAAAAATCAAAGTTTTTTGTTTTGCATAAAAATTGGCATGCAAGCTTGGAATGGTACTCCATGGACCCCTGCAAAATGATTTTTCCCAAACCTTCACAGATTTTAAAATTTTAAACTTTTACCAAATTGTCAATCAAGGTCGCAAAACAATTAATTATTCAAACTGTGAAAGATATGCTCACAAAACCTTCATCATCAAATCAAGGAGCTCATAAGATGAAGAGAGACACAAAAAACCACCACAACACACCAAAAATGAGACAAAAATTAAAATAAATGTTTTTGGGTGATGCAGTATTGCCCATGGACCCAGATGCTCTTGCATCAAACACACTAGGTAAGTTGAAATATTTCATTAGCTGAAAAACTAATGAACATTTGGATGAGTTTGGGGTGGTGATCCAATTCTTGTTCTTGATCCATATGTCCTCCTCATCCTCACATTCTTTCTTCTTCACTTCATTTTGAACTTCTGCAACCCCCTCTTGTCTCATCTTCCCTTTTCCTTTTCATTGTTTTCTACCTGCACACTATAGGATTTCATTGCTCACCTTTTTTTGTAAATCTAATTTACATTCTTCATGAGACTTAACCATGTCTGCAACCAATAATTTCTATTGTTCTATCTGAGTAGCATGCTATTCTTTTGTACCTCCCTTGTAGTTCTATTCTCAAGAGCCTTTTTTGAACTATTTCCAACCTCCAGTGCAACCTTTACCTCTAGTTTTTTTGACCTGCAACAACTCATAGGACTGATATCCTTCACCTCCTTCTCTTTCTCCTTTAATGAACTCAAATTATACTATTTCCCATCTTTCACAATGGTGTACAAATTCTCTCTACAATCATAAATAGCCTTCTTATCAAATTGCCAAGGCCTTCCTAACAAAACATGACATACACTCATGGACATGATATCACATAGAACTTCATCCTATAAGGACAAATGTGAAAATTTACCAATAATTCTTTCACCTCTAACTCATGATCTTCTAGCCAACTTACTTTATAGCGGGGTGTTGCCACAGTGTGTCTCACTTTTGGGACATGCTAATTTTTTCCTGAAATCATGTTTTAAAAAAAAAACTAATGATTTAAGCCTTGAGAGGTTCCATCTAAAGGGTTTTAATTAAAGAGGGATAGATAAGACCTCCTTAGATCAAACCCCCTTGGATAAAACCCCTCTAGTATCAAATCATACCCACAATGGAGTCTCCTTCGGACCTATCAAAATGATGGCAAGAAAATACTTTTTCTTTAACTTTTGAGGGACTAAATAACGTCATTTAGAAATTATATTTTGCAAGATTGTAGCCCTTCAAACATGCTTTCCAACAAGTATAATTTTTATATGTTTTCATTTTATCATGTATTTAATTTTCAATTTTTACTAAACATAAGTTTTTCTTTTAACATCAAACTCTTCATTTTGCAAAGGTGGAAACATAGTAAACCATTGTAAAAAAATCAAAATATACTCTTTCCTTAGGTATCGATGTCCTTGTTTCACCCAAAAAATGGATTTCGGTATATACACAACAAGTTAGGTTGGACAACACACATATGTCAAAATTATAGTTACAGTGACTTCAAGAATTAATTAAAAAATATATGCATAACAAAAAATTATTATAAAAATATCCCTACCTTAGATATTGATGTTGAGAATCTATATTTCAAAAATTAGAATTTTATCCTTTATAAAAAGAGGTTATGTTGGACGACACAAACGTTAATTTCTAAAAAATGGTGTTTTTTTGTTTAAAACTAATTATTAAAGGAGATGTTGAAAGATTCATTATTTATTTCAATTTTTTTTTAAAATATATATTTATAATCTACACACAAATTGCCACAAATCGCTAGTTTGCATTATCTTCAAATTCTTAATGATTTAGCTGCTATGGGTCTCAGAAGATGAAGATTTAGTTAAAAATATTGATGTAAATGTCCATCTTGGGAAAAAAGTGAGACACGGTATTGTGATTTCACCCAATGATTAGGATGCTTAATCCTCTTCAATCCTAGTTTTTCTACCATCTCTCCAGAAACTAAGTTATCTATATTACCACTGTCTACAATGATCTTATAACACTTACCTCCTGATTTGCATATGGTACATAAGAGATTCCTTCTCTGAGATGGTCCATTCTCCTCTTTGCTTGGATTCACTAATACTCTCCTGGACATAATGGATTCTCCATGCTTTGGTTCTACCACATCCTTTAGTGATGTTATGCTCTCCTTTTCTTCTTGCACCATGTGATTTCTTGTGTTACCTCTCTTACTGATTTCTTGGTGTATTTTTGGACACCCATAAGCTCTATGCCCAACTTCCCCACACTGGAAACACTTGCCCAATAATCATCTGCTACTGCTGCCACATCCTCTTGTTGAATACTCTTTTCCTTGTGCTCCTTTGTTTCATCACGAGCTTGTTTCTTCTTCAAAAAATTTCTTCCCTTTGTGGCTGCTTGGTTGTCCTCTTTTTGTTGTTGTCTTTCCCATTTCCTCTTGAATTATTTTGCTACTTTTTATTTACCTTTCCCCCTGCTTTCAGAGCATATTGGTAAGCCTCTTTATCAGTAGAAATCTTCAACATAAGTTCATCCCATCCTGGATATTGAATCTGAGCCCATTTATGTATCTAGCCACCTTCTCTTTGTCCATTTCATGATGTCTTGATCTAATCACCATTTTGTAAAATTCCTCTATATACTCCTTCACACTCATGTCTTTCTATTTCAAATTTTGAAGCATTTTGAATAGCTTCAACTCATAATCTCTTGGAATAACTTTGCCTTCAATCTAGCAACCATCTATCTCCACCGTGTTATCCTCATCTCATAGATTCTCTACTCTTTCTACAACTCTTTCCATCACAATGCAACATGTCCCTTAAGCTTCATTTGTGCCAACCTTGCCCTTTGTGAGTCTCTTATATTCTCAAACTCAAAATAATCTTCCAACTCTCCAATCAAATCTATTTAATTTTTAGGATTCAATGTGCTTGAAAAATTAGGGACTTCCATTTTATGGCCTCTACTGATTTGGGCTATTGCTCTTAGAAATATTTCTTCTCCTTCATATGTCGCCTCCTCATTTTCTCTCTCAAGTTCTTCATCTTTAGCATGTGCATCCTCAAGTTTTGAATTTCTTCCCAAACATGCAGCTATATTTCTAAGCTCATTTCACATTTCATTGCAAACGTCTTCTAGCATTTTCTCTACTCTTCCAAGAATTATCATTCTTAGAGGCATCTTGAAATCCTCTCAACCTCTTCTCTTGTGAAGCTATTTTCTTCTCAGCTCTCCATAGCTACATAACTCGACAAACTTCCAACAACCTTTGGAGCTTCAAAACAACTTCAATCCTCACCCATAGATCTTTGCATAAGTTGCCTCACATTCAACGCTCTACTTATGCACTCAAGATCACTTGCTCTGATACCATTTGGTGCAACACCTAGTTACTGCTCACAAACACACAAAGCAACACAATTGTTTCAAAAAAATAACAACTCACATTACCTAGAAAAATGCTAATATTTTTTTATTTTTATTGCATTAAAATAGTTTGTCAATTACATCAAATAACAACCTATTGTATCTTCATGAAACATACAAAATTATGCAATTAAGAAACCCTCCATTCCCTTGTTTTCCTTGACTTTAATGCCGCTCCATCTTTTCCCAACAATCTACCCTTCCTTCCATTTTTTATATGCAAAAAATAACATTTGTTTTCCCTTCATATTTCTGCACAACCTCCTCACTGTTTTCTCAGTCACCTTCTTACTTTTTCTGCTACACTTTTCATTCTAACTCCACAAAGAATTTTTCTAGTCCTTTCCTCATCCTACATAGCATCCTTTTTTGTCTTTTACAACTACCTCCATAACCCCACGCCTCCCCACTCTTTTGTAGTTTTTAATGTTTTATTTTTATGAAGTCTGAAAATGAAAATGGGGTAGCTAGATTCCATTCCCCACGCCCCACTAATGCACAGGTTGGACGTGGCATTTCTGCCATAACAATCCCTTTCAAATTGTTATTAAAAAAACCTTAAATAGGTGTTGAAACCTACACACAATGATTTGGTAATTTGCATTTAAAAAAAATTGAAATCTGCCCTTTGGAAACACCCTCAATTAGCCTCTAAACAAGCATTTTCAAACAATTATAAAATTTTGGACAAACTAAATTTTGGAATTTACTTAATGTTTGGAAATAATGCCTTGGACCTGCAATAAGAATTGGGAGAAAATTAATTTAGTAATTGCAAAACAATGTTAAGAGTGGACCTGGGTGTTGACAGGAAAAAATTCAAAGTTCTTCATTTCACATGTAAATTGGCGTGCAAGCTTGGAGCGGTACCCCATGGACCCCTACAAAATTATTTCACCCAAACCTTCACAAATTTTAAAATTTTAATCTTTTACCAAATTGTCCGTTGAGATCGCCAAACAATTAATTCATTCAAACCATGAAAGATCTGCTCACAAAACCTTCACCATCAAATCAAGGAGCCCACAAGATGAAGAGAGACACCAAAAACCACCACAACACCAAAAATGAGACACAAATAAAAATAAATGTTTTTGGGCGATGCAAGATTGCCTATGGACTTGGATGCTCCTGCATCACCATGGGGGATATGACACTACAAAGATCATGTACATAATGGATTTGAGGGAAAAATAGTGCAGATTGGTTGTGATGGTTAGAGTGATACCTATTTGATAAACAATTATGTACATCATATTTGTACCAATTATAATGATATGTAGTATCATTTTATTTGGGAGATGGTAGAGTATAGGAAGGTTTACACTAAGAAGGTTGACACTTTGATGAACTTAGCTAATTCACTTATTAAGCCAATGGTCATGAATAAATATTGTTGTCATGGGGAGTCCATGGGCCTTGTCCTCCCTAGATCTATATAGTACAACCAACATTTACGTGAATAAGCACTTATGATTTATTTTACATTAACATTCTTCTAAAATATGAGCAGTCAAACATGTGAGGCCACAATTTTTTTTGGAGTGCCAAGTGGTGACACATTGCTTCCCAATTTGACACAAGTAGATACAATTATACTTGTCATAAAAAAATTGGGTGAAGAATGGGGTGATATGATGCACAAAAATAGAAAAATAACAAGATATATTTTTCTCACCAAAAACCATCCCATAACATCTTCAATATGTCTTTTACAAAAATACAAAGATGATTCTAGAAAAAAGAAGCTTATAGAATTTTGAATACAAAATATAATAATATTCCACTAATCAAATATTCTAACTATTGAGAATATTATATTATAATATACTAACTAATCAAGTATTAAATATAATGAAGAGGCAATAAAGGGGCTAAGCCTTATCATGTGGTCAATCACAAAAGTCACATGACAATGTAGAAAATAGAATAGATTTGTGCACTTGTTATTTATAAAGCTTGTATCTTTTAACTCTAATAAACATCTACCTTCAACTCACTAACCATGGTTAGTACCAACGTTTCTTTTATCTAAGTCAAGATTGGTGTCCCACATTTACCAATCCTCACTTGCTATTATTATTTTTGGTAAAATTTGCCATTAATTTTCTATTGTTTCAAAGCCTTTATGACAATTATCTCATTAGGAGTTAATTATTCGACATAAAAGCTAGTAAAAGCATCATAACATTATTTTTTTTTTAAAATTTAAATTTTTGTTTTTAACTTAGGGGTATCCACACGACTAGCCTAGTGACCAATTGGGGTGAGTTGAGGCAAGACTAATCCTTTGAGGATGCACGCAGTTACCCGCCAGCGACATACATTGGGTTAACTTGGGCCCTAGAGTCAAACTTGAAACCTATGGGGAGCAAACCCACATCCCAAGCCAATTTTGTTACGTGTGCGGGTCATCATAACATTGTTATACTTGATTGTTTGTTCCTAAGGGGAAAAGGTAGTGCATAGGGTCACCTCAAATGATGCATTGTGTCAAACGATTTTTGTACCTTTTGTATTTGGCATGTCTATTAGATCATGATTACAATGTTTAAAAAAAATATATAAAATAAATTTTATAATCATTTTAACAACTATAATTTATCTTTGAAAGTTACTTGCTTCTACCATAAAATCCAAAAATTACATATTGTAGACCTTCCTAGTTCTATTAATTTATTGCATTACATAAAATTTATAATCTTGTAACAATACTCTTCTAATGTATTTTATTGCAATACAATAATATATGGATTCCCACCTTCTTTCAAATTTCACAAATTTCTTCATCCTATTGTTATATCAATATCTATATCTAATCAACTACATTCTCTTAGTTTATTCAGAATATAAGGGTCTCCTTTCTTTGTAAGGGTGATGTTAACAGTTCTTGCTATTTGTTGTGCAGAGTTTTTTTGGGTTGTAAGGTAAATGTATTTTGTCATGTTGCTATGCCTTTGAATTGTTTTTTAACTTCTTTATTCTTCTTTTATGTGTTGTTCCTTTTTGAACTGCTTTATTCTTATTGTATTTGAACTTTGTTTAATTAAAAAACAAACTTACATTTTCTCTTATAATTTGTATAAATAAAAATCTACCGCAACTTATTAATCATATTTATATTACTTCTTATAATAAGATGATTTTTTTCCTAATACAAACTAATTACACAAAAATATAATTATAAGCAAAACTTCTAACAAAACAATTATTGTTCACTTAATATATTTTGGAGGGTTCTAGACTATCCTCGTAATCTTATACAGACCACATAAAAATCTAAATATAAATATAAATTAAAAAATAAAACATAAAAACATAATACATTTTGTTTCTCGTAAACATTTTGCCACGCATATCGCCTGCAAATCTCTTTGAATTTCTGGTGCACATTTTGCCAAACTTATCGCCTACAAGTTTCCTTAATCGTACATATTTTGTCAAACATATCGCGCGCAAGGTCTCTAAATTTTCTCACAGACATTTTTTTCAAACATATTGCTGCTAAATACTTAAATCATTCCAAAACCGTCTTAAACCTTCATAAAAATACAATGGCAGCATTTGCCTCGCTCTATATACAGCCAAACCTATCCACTCTAAGCCACCAAGCCTCAGCTCACTGTCACAAGTCCTTTAAATCTTCAATTCCGAGCTTAAATAAGCAGAAGATAAAAACTGGTCGTAACAGGGAAAGAACATCTGTGCCTCTAAGTATGAATATAAGGCTTGAAGAGGGTGAAAAAAAAGGAGGTGGAGGAACTGGTTTACTTGAAAGGCGCGAGTTAGATTTTACGAAAATCTCTACTCCTGGTCCAACAGTTGACGCAGGTAAATATTATTCTGGCAGAATTTTTTGTTTGTTAAATGCTTTTACAGTAGTTGAACTGCACCCCACAGAACTAAATATAAGGGTTTAAAGTTTACGTTTTGTATTGCTGTGAAGACAGAGACAAAATTTCCTCTAGCGTGGAGTTTCTGCATTTGACTTGCAAGTATTTTTGCATCAAATCCAGAAATTCCAAACTAATTTCTGTGAAGTGTTATGTTTAATTCATTATTTTGGTCAATTAGTATCCATGAAAACTGCACTGGTTTGTTTGTTTAGTAATTTTTTTCTATTTTAATATCTAGGAAATATTGTATTTTAGGTTATGGTCTAGTCAGATACCGAATTGGGATAGAAAACCCCATATCTTGGAATCCCACAAAAGAATTTCTTTTCATTTTGCTCAAATTTCGTACTGTAGGGTTTCAAAGAAATCAAGCCTTGTCAAGCAATCCCCCCTTACCTTACATATTTATTATATAGGTAATGGGAGTTGTTTGGGTTACTGCCAGGTGAGAGATTACTCTGGTGTATGAGAATTCCCTTCTTTATTCCAAGGGATTTTCCTTTTTTTTTGCAGTTAAGTTCTCAACATTACTGCCTTTAGATACCACCCTCTAGATTCGATCCTGTGATTTTGTGACAAAGATATATAAAGGTATATCAATTTAGGTTAGAAGCTTGACAGCAATAGATATGAAAATCCACCCTTTAAGATTGTTCACATTTTGTATTTTTTGAGTTTCAAAGTATATTTAACATTTATTATCAATTTATTTTGTGTTTAGAAGGCAGTAAGTGATGGGTGAAAAGGCAGGTCTTGATATATACTGATGTTTTTTAATATTTGAAGGTTTCCGTTTAAGGTTCATGTTCCTGTTTTTTTTAGATGATATAAAATCTCTCATCAAAAAAAATTGGAGGTTTTTCTTTATTTTTATATATTTTCATTATAAATTTATAATCTATAAATATAATTATAATATTTGAGTTAATTAATATTAATATTCAGTTTTTAATGAGCAATAGTAAATATAAATTTTTCACTATCTATTATAGTTAATTTATAATTAATTGAGAAGAACTTCTAGATATAACTATTACATCCATAATTATACCTAAAACCTCTTCTCAATCTAATATAATACTAAACTTCTTAAGAATATTAACATTTAATTAACAATTTAAAAATAATTTTTAAAATTAAACAATAAAAAGCTAAAATCATCACTTGAAATATCACTCACTATAAAAAATTGAACTTAAATTTTCACAATAAAAATCCACTTGATTTCAACCCCTTAAACAATACCAAAAGGGTTTTGAAAAATATAGCTATATTTTAATGTGGATAGCATGGGAGTATAGCAAGCTTCACAAAACAAAGAAGTTGCACCAATGCGATGAATATTGTATTTGGCCTATAAGGCGGCAATTATAATGCACATATCATGTTTGTGGGACCATTTTTTAATTAAAAATTAGTATGGCTTCTTAAAGGTTTTACTCCAAATAGACATGGTATTGATGTGTTGTAATACCTTCAGGTGGAGAAATTGGGAAATCAAGGGACAGGCGGGGTTCTGGAGGCGGCGAGAGATACAAGGTCCTTTTGCTTGATCATGAACGACATACAGAAACACAAGGAAAGTGAAATGCTTTCATTTATTGAAAATCTATATGAATTTTCAGGTTAGCTTAAAAAATCTACATTCAGGAAGGATGATTGAAGAAACTCTACAGCTTTTTTGATTGCATTGTTGTCCCATAAATGAAGAATTTATTCTAGCAAAAGTTTAGTGCAACTGGTTTCAATAAATGAGATATGAAGAAAACTACAAAGACCAAAAGCAACCTTTCTAATGTGTGCACCCGATTGTCAATGTTCATCAGGATTGCTGTAATGATTTTTCTATCACCAGATGGGCTCTTTTTTTCCTTCGTGTTTTAATTATTCTGATGTTCTTTTTTAACAAGTCATTTCCAACGGATGATCAATCAAAACAGAGAAGGCATAAAATTTTATTATCCCGATTGTGCTTGTTTCTGACAATGTCTTTTTTGAATCTTCTAAGAAGTCCTGCATGGTAGTCCATGCCATGGTCATAAGATCTTCGCTAAATTATGTGTCTTTGAATGTACCTTCTTTAATCTTTTGAACTTACCTCAATTAAGAGGAATTTAAATGGATCCACACTTTGGCATGTCTTTAAGATTCACTCTTGTTATGTGATGATTGAGGAGACGATCATTGAAGTTTAATTTTCATCTGTTACTGATAAAATTGTATCTTCCTAATATATTTTAAGAGTTACTATGATAGCTATCACGACTATGAATTACTAGTTTCTGCTTTTCAGCAGGATCACAGTCATATACACTTTTGACAGCTATTTTTGTAATAAAAGCAATTTATCACTAA
Source organism: Sequoia sempervirens (assembly GCA_007258455.2). NCBI lineage: Eukaryota > Viridiplantae > Streptophyta > Pinopsida > Cupressales > Cupressaceae > Sequoia > Sequoia sempervirens. Next base: position 80,076 of record VDFB02054263.1, on the reverse strand, counting down.
GATATATCATTAGATTTTAGTTGACCTGCTAGTGTCTGTTGCATCTATGGATCAGCTGAACATTTACTTTCGGTCCTTGAAAAATTAACCAAAAAAAACTCCATTTACATGGAAGACAAATTAGCAGTTGTATTCTTAAGATTCATGTTATAGCTCGTGAAGAGGCTCTAGTAAGATTTTTTTTAACAGTGATTTTTTAAATTTATTTTTTACACTTGCTAATTGCATGAATATTCCTTTTCTCAATTAAGGATATGAAATTTAATTTGTGTTACTATGCAGTGGCTGCAGTTTTGCCCAAAGTAGTGCCATCGGTTACTTCTGAGGAAGCAAAGAAATGTTTCCATGAATCAAGAAAAACAGGAGAGAGCCTTGTAACAGTTGCTGTGAAGGTATTTGAAATGTCATTATGTTCTCTTGTTTTTGATTTGGTAAGCAGGGATTTTAAAGGGTTCAGATCATTTTACAAGAGAAAAGATATAGTAAAAAGAACAGTAAGACAGCAAGGACAGCTACCAACCAAAAAAAACAGGACACTACAAAACCTTTCAATCTACCTACTCAAAATCAGGGTGGTTTATAAAATTGTTCAAGCAATTTTTGTTTAACCACAGTGAAAGGATCCTTGTCTTCTAAACTTCTTTTCTTGGAACAAGAAGAATTCATAAGACCACAGCAGAATCCTCTTCCAGCCCTGAAGCGTTAAAAAAGGAATCCAACTTCGTACTCTCCACAGGAAAATTCCCTTTATTGTCTTCCTTCTGCACCTCAAAGGAAATAATAGACTCTTCAATAGTAGCAGGAGTATGATCATTTTTCTTTCAAATGAAATGTTTTTTTTTGTTGTTTGGACAATTCGTAGTAGTATGGTCCACTTTAAAGCAGCAATGACAAATAACAGGAGAGTCTTTGAATTCAATCTGTTGCACTCAATCTATATTTGGAAGATAAAGTAATTCAAGTAGGGAGCACCTTGTTTCTCTCTAGAAACACAGAGAATCTAGCAAACATCTAACCCTTTTTAAACTTTGTGATCGGATTAGTAGCACATTGTTGTCCAAAAGTATTGACAATAATCATAAAAAAACTCATTCCAGAACTCCAAAAGCAGCCCTGGCAATCTAACAAGTAGAAAACTTAAAACTATTATTGTTCATTCGATTAAAACTCGGAGACTAATTTTTAAGACAAAGGTCATTCTTCCCTAAAAACTAAGGACTTTCAAGAAGAATCCTTGAGCAATTTTCTAGATTGGAAAAAGAAAAGAGGAAAAAATTATTTCTTCATGGCACCTACCTTAGCCCGATCTCTTAGTCTCCAACTCCAAAACACCCATCTTCCCACAAAATCAATGTTGGAACGATTGCTGCAGAATGTCCCAGTAAGCGAATTTTTAAGCCAAGTTGACGATTCAACAATGAGAGAAGCAGGGATATAAATTTGAATCTGTCCCTCGACCTCAGTCACAGTAGAAACTCTAGGGCAATCGCCCTCTCTAGAACACCCAACAGAACCTTTCGGCAAGCTAGAAGCACCAACTTCTTGCAACATGTAAGCTGCCTCACCACAAGGTTCCACAGAAACCCTAGGGGAAGCAGGAACAGCGAGAGGGGAAGCAACCGCCACCCCAATACCTTTAGTAATGAACTCAGATGAACTAAATCTGCACCAATCACATAATTTTTAACCTCCGAAGCTTCCTGAGCAGAAGTCACAGGCACCATCTAGTCTTTAACAACCTTGGGGGAAGAATAAAGCCTTTTCTCATCCCCCAAAATGGATCTCCCTCAAAAACAGCCATATCAGCCTTCATTGCAACCTCAGACCCCTGAGCCTTCAAACGAGTCTCCAATAAAATGACTAGGAGCAGCTCATCCTCCTCTTCGGCCCATTCACTCATTCAATCAAAACCACCATCCCTTGCATCAGAGACACCAGCATAATTGCCGTCCTCTGCATTGCCCGAGACAGATCTACCGGAGGAATTTTCATCCTCAAACCATTTGCGCGCCCAAATATCTTCATCAGAAAAGACAGCAACAGGGTCTACATCCTCTCCATCAACCATTCTATTGAAGGACCTTCCAGCCGCCGCAAGGGTGCATAGAACACTCGCCGTCTCCTGCAAAAGATTTCTGTTATCATCTGCAGCACCATCGTCTTCTGCGTCCTTCTCTTCACCATTTCCCACACTGGAGAACGAATTCAAGCCAGCCGTTGTTGCACTTGTGCAGGAAGTGATTTTATGAAGTGAATTTGAAATCCATTGTAGAGAATTTTAAATGAAATGAATTGGAATATTGCCTTTGCTTCTTTTATGGTGGTGTAGTATGGGCTATGAGTAACAGGGGCGTTCTGCTATGCAATATGTTCATATACTGAAATAAAGCAATTGATTAGAATTCATTTGTGTGTAAGTGTACCATTACTTTAGCTCTGTATGTTGAGCTTTATAGGTTTGTGTTCAAGTTGAGCATGCTTGTAACTCAAATCTAAAGTAGCAAAAAGAGTTGAGAAGAGAGGTAAGTTTCTTTCTTCTTTTATTTAACTCATTTTTCAGTAAGTAAATCAAGTCGTGTTGGCTGTTGTTATGTGAATGCCATAGTACAAGCTGATGAGGTTGGTTCTTCGTTGGAAGAACAATCCACACTTCAGACCTCAAAGGGGCATAGGTTGGTAGCATTGCACACCGACGTGCTCATGCGATGTCTTCGGTTTGAGTCGTAGTTAGTTTACATAAAACGATATGGTATCAGAGCAAAAGTAGGAAGGGTAGGGGGAGTGTTAAAAAAAAAATTCTCCGTAACATAAAGAAGCTGACATCTCCATGTTAGAACACACCATCATGCTAAGGGGTTAGTATCTCTACGGAATATAGTAGTTCTGATATCTCCTATTTCCACCTACTAGTTTTATGTGGTCGTGTGCACTATTTTGGATTCTGTTATCACAATTTGCCTTAGCAACCCAATTTTAACCGCATAGAAGCTTCTGTATATACATGCTAATACTCTGAATTGGATTTTCCACTGTTTTCTCTTTACAATCCTCTGATTATGATTTTGTTTTCATTTTGACAGGAACATGCAGAGTTTTATGCTCAAATGATGGCTCGTTGTGGGCTGCGATCTGCCATAGAACCAGATGGTGATGTACTATGAAACTGCATTCAAAAGCAGCTCAGTTTTGAATGATCCAAGTTGATTAGATTTCCAGAATATTTCTGGATGAAGAGTTTTTATATCCAGAAACATTCTTGAATTGACTAATATGGACTGTGAAAATATCATGTAGAGGGTCGAGCGATGTAAGCTTGTAACAATAGCAATAACAATAGCAAAACAGAATTCAATTCAATGCCAAATGTATTCGTTAAAGATTAGCCTAACTTTTGCAGTTTAATACTTAATTCTGCATGTCCCTACTGTTTTCCATCTATGTTACAACAAATTTCTGGGACGGGGATGGGGGATGTGTTGTGGGAAGGATTTTTTGGGAGGTCATTTTAAGGGACAGCGAGGGACAATTGTTAAAAAAGGAAAAATTTGAAGTATTGGAAATTTTAAATATTCATATGATAATATTGATAAAGCATTCATCATATACTTTACAGAATCTTATTTAAATTATCTTTAGAAAGAATTTAAACTGTGAGTGGGAGATAATTTCTACTCAAATTTCCTTTGGTTGTAGATGGGTTGCACAAAGATGGAAGACCGATAGGCATACTTTACCTTGTGGCTCGCCCTGCTTTTAAAGGTGGATCAGCAAGGAAGAAACTTGCTTTTAGAGGGAAAGATTTGAATCTGAAATCTTGGGCCAATCGTTTGAAATCTCCTAGCATATACTCTCCTTCCAATAATTGTGGGTTCCTTTGATGGTTTATCATTGAAGATTGTTTATGAAGCTATTGGCAAGGCTTTTATCAGGATGGATTATCCTTGGTCAGAATATTTTTTCGCTCGCTGTCCCAATTTTGATCTAGTTAGGAAATAGGTCGCCTCTAGATGGAAGATAAGGGGTAATTTAGAGGTGAGCTCTCTAAAGATTTGCTTCCTTTTTCCTTCTTCCTTAGGGAGGATTGTACCGGGATTTTGATCGATAGCCCTTGGTTTATAGGCAAATCTAGCCTTTCTCTATACAAATGGAAACTCGGTTTTGACCCTAATGTTGACCTTTGTTCTATGTCAGTAACATGGGTTAGACTCCCCAAACTTCCCCTTGGGTATTGGAATGATGAAATCATTGCTGGAATTGCTAACTTCTTTGGGAAGGAAGTTCTGGACAGTAGACAATGTAATCAAGAATAGGTGTACAATGGTCTTTGCTAGATTCTATGCCAATGTTGCTATCAACAAAGCGCTACTAACCTCCATTTCTTTAGATTCCAAGCTTGGTTGGTAGATTTTTGATCATTCAGTATGAGAATGTCTCTTTATATTGCCAAACATGTTCCAAGATTGGATACCTAGTAGATTTTTGTCCTCCTTCAGAAAAAAACAAGAAGTTGATAAGTTAGACCATTCCTCGATTTAAAAAAGGATGATTCCTCAAAGTTTATTCATAATGATGGTAATGCCCAGCAGCTTGAGGTCAAAATTGTTACACCTCTCCACCACTTTAGCTATTTCAATGGTTGCCTCTCTTAGTACTTGTAAGTACTAGTCTAGAAATGCAAGTAGAAAACAAAAGCAAGTAAAAAGCTTCATATTCAAAACTAAAGCAAACCTTAGATAGAGCATGTAAATGAAGTTTAAAACAAAGTAATAAAACAAATATTCAAAACAAAGTTATCATAAAAATCCATTGCAAGTTTGACTTGCTTCAATGATGATTAAGATGTTGATGTTCTTATGTTTAAAAGTTACTTATTTTACAACATATAGTTAGCATAAATGGAATGAATGAAATGCATAGGATGTTGTCTCAATTTATAGATTTTTAGGAAGGACAATGGATGGTGGAGATGTGATGAAAAGATCAACAGTTAAGAATGAATGAGAAAACTTTCCTAGAATTGAGGGAATGAAGGGTTATGATGGAGCTTGTTTGAATGTGAAGGGCTAGGATGCATTTACCAAAAATTGTAAGTTGTTCCAACTATAGGGAATGTGGGGGGCAAGTGAATTTAGGACCCCCTTTATTTTTAGAATTTGGTGGAGGGAATATAGTCATAATTAAATAATAAAATATTTTATTATAGTAATGTGGGGTGGAAAATAGGTAAAATTATGTAATTATGTGTGAGATGGAAAAGGGGTTAATTAAATAATAAATTAATTTTAAGTGGGGTACATTAGGTGGGGTGAATTAACTAGATAATGTAATTATTTAGTTAATTAGGATAAAGAAAATATTATATATTTACATTTTGCCCCTCTTTGATACAATGTTGTAACTAAGTGGTGTTGTCTCTATTGACATTTTATTTTGACGTGTCTCACTTTTTCTTTGCTCTACTCTAAATGTTGTGCATTTGACCTTTTCTCACCCACTATTGATAATTGATCTGAGAAATATCTAGTTGGCCCCTTGTGTTGAAAAGATGTCTAAGGGTGTTATTTCAAGGTCTATTTATCAATTCCATAGTAAAATATGTTTATAGGGTGCTTTATGGCAGTTGTCCAATAGTTTGGATTTTCCATGTGTGTTTTTGGACTTGTCATTAAGTCTTTGGATTCTTCAAGTTCTCCTTCAAGCATATTTCTCTAACCCACTAAGTGTTTCTTGGTTTCTTATTAGACCTCAAGACTTAATGGGAACTTCAAATTTAAGTTTGTGGTCTCTTTTCCAATTTCTTTTTACCCTCTTGAACCTTGTGCAACTTTACCTTTATTTCCCTCACACATTTCAAACTTTGGGAAGGAATGAGGACTTGGAACTTAAAATTTCTAGGTCCATGTCTCTTTTCGTACCTCATATACCCTTTTAAAGTCTTCTTGCATTTGTTCCTTGTTGAATCCTAAGTCTCAACAAGAACCTAGAAATTTATGTTCTAGTACCTTGTTCCCTTCCAGAGTCTAGTCTCAACACCTATTCTTTTCCCAATCCTGTCAAATTCTAGGTATTGATTGGAACCTATAATCTTAAGTTCTAGTCCAGGGTTCCTTTTTATTCTCGATCCCTACCAAGCATTCATCCTCTTCTCCTATTAGAACTTAGGCCTCAATTGGTACTCAAAGCCTTAAGTTTTGATTTTAACTTCCCTTCCACCCTTAACCCTTGTAGTACCTGTCAAAATTGAACTTTGCTTGGGACTTGGAACCTAAGGTTGCAAGTTTTATTTTGTCTCACTCCCCAAGTCTTAGCCCATTTAGGTCCAATTCCTTGTTTTTCCTTGAGCCCAACGCCTACCTATTCAAACAAGGTTCTAATTTCCAGGTTCCTTCTAGAACTCAAACCCCATGTAGTGTCCCCTCTCAAAATATGACGACAATTGATTTAATTAAATTAATGCTATACTTCCTATGTCAAAATTAATAATTAATGTAACATTAATTTAATTGTTGTAAAAAGGGAGTTATAAGGTGAGTCTTTTTAAAAGGTGAATTAAATATCTTTTGGGTGAGCTAAAATGAAATAAAGTCAATTCAAAAGGATTAAAAGAAAAAAAAGGAATTTCCAGAAAGATGTTCTCACGTACATCTAGAAAGGAAGCAAAAAGCAAGAGTTTTCATTTTTGGGTATGCTAGATTCTGGAATTTTTGTAGTTTGTTTCAAAACTTATTGGGGATGAAAACCTCCAGTAGGAATAACACCTTTGAAACTGGAAGATGTTTCTTGGGCACACTTACTTTGTGTCTTTTATGATTGATACTTTCTAGTGATGTTCATACATGCTCAGATAATACCAAGAATTTACATAGTTGGTTAATGAAATTTTGGGCATTAATGATTTTGAGTATGTTTGTAGCAGTTTCTAAGTGAATGACCAATTGTTTAATACATTTAAACCATTTAAAGTGAGGTCCATTGATTTTATCATTAAAACTGTACTACATTAGCAAAGTTGTATTAATGGATGCAACCCTACTTCCTATATGTTGGTTTGAAAGCCTTGTTTTGGAGTAGCAATTCATATGGGTAATGTTTGATCATATTTCACTTAAGAGATAACAAATTTCCACAATCCATAGAGAATGTTGCTAAATTATTTATGGATTTAGATTGTGTAAGTTTTTTTGCATCAACATTTCGGATCACACTTTGTTATCCGTCATCAGGATGAAATAGAGAGCTTAGGAAAACCAAGGATTAATGCTTTTGCAAATTTTTGTTGGGGTCGTACCACTAAATTGGGTCGTACATGTTGTAGGTCATACACCTATTATTGGGCTTGCATTTTGCATTTGAGGCAAAAAATGGATAGGGTAGTGTTTTAGAATTAATGTTTTAACTAGACAATCATTTTTCAACAAATAAAACCAAGTTTACTGTTGAGTTGGTTTTTGTGGAGTTGGTCGTACTCTTTCACATAGTTGTGTCATTGGTTGTGCATGTTCCAGACACTCCTTGCTTATAACATGCTTGGTTATTTTTTTTGTGCATGCCATAATCTGTATTAACTAGCACGAGCATTGATTTATAGTGTTAACAACTCATTTTCAAATATTTTTGATTTCATTGATGTTGTCGTACTAAGCTGAGAGTCGTATTTCTCCAAGGCTAATGTGTGAGCTTTTTTTGAAGAATCGTTGGTTTCATTGATTGATCTGGAAAGGAAACTAGGGGACTAAATCTATAGCATACTTTGTAAATCATTTGTGGTTTAATAATTTAACTTATATTTTAATGAATAATGAACAATTGTTGAGAAAATGTGTCTCAACCTTGCAATTACATAAGGTAATATTGATACATAAGGCACTATTCATCTGACGATGATGGAGGGTGTGGGGGGATCCCCTCCCATGAAGGGTTTGGGGGGATCACCCCCCTGATTGGTGTCCAAGGGCAATGCGCCCTAGCGAGGGCTCGAGGGTAGTGTCCTCGAAAGGAAAATTTTATTTATATTTTATTATTGTAAATCTAGACCATTCATCAATATGTCTCATATCTGACGACTAATATTTTATAAGCTTGATTGGCCCTAGAAGGCAACCCTATTTTATGAGGGTGTTTTATTATAGTTGTGTATTGTGATGTATTTTGAGAGTCTAATAGTGGTTGTGTTGTCTTTGGTTCTCTAAGTGGTGATACTCTTGTAAGAAGCTTGCTCTACAATTATATTATAATCTTTGTGATTTCTAAATAATATATTGGGCGGCTTTTGGAGTGTGGGGTTTTTCTCCCGAAAGGGTTTTCCCCACATAAATCATTGTGTTGTGGTATGCATAATATTTGTGTTTATTTCTATTTAAGTTTTTGTAACTATTAAAGATTTGTAAAAGTTTTGCATTATTCTCCTCTCAAGATTAATGTAGGAGGTTGTTCTACTACCTTAGCTTTTTTACAGGAATGAGTGGAAGTACCGTACTTGTCCTAACATAAACACCTATAGAATGATAAGTGTTGATTTCTTGTACAACTAGAGAATACTAGTAACAAAACTCTTCCAATAATTGTTGTTGTCATATTACTTGTGATCCAGGGAATCAATTTGGAGTTACATATTTGTGCCTTCAGGAGCTTACTTCAGAACAAGGGTCTACAATGGGACCTTTAGAAATTTGATGACAATAGCTACAAACACTATAATCTGTAGCATATTGTTCATATTTTGGAGGTAGTTTATAGTCTTCTATTGATGTTGTATTGACATTCAATATTAGGAAGGTTTGTGAGGTTTTAGCTGGAGCCAAGTCACATCTATTATGAAGAATATTTGAATGCAAACTCATACTTTAGGTTAGGTCCGAGTACTTTATGTATTGTGAACTGAATTTTGTTTTGTAATAATCAGGAATATGTGAAGTTTGAATTCAATTGTACTACTTTATATTGTTAGTTCAAAATATCCATTCAAAATGAAAATCATTACAAAAACTTCAATTATGAAACTATGCAAATACTCAACAAATGGGTGGAATTAGAAAGGATAAAATATCCAAGCATGTTTAAAAAAATTGGAGTGAAAGGTTTCAAATGAGGGTAACCAATTATAGTGGTATCAAATCTTGCAAACCTGCTAGCTTGTGTGATTTTGTTGGAAAACAAATGCATGAATCTGGATAGCACAAAATATATAACTTACAGGAGTAGAAGACAGATTTGCAGAAAACATATTTTTCATAATCAAAAGAAGAGGAAAACATGGGTGATAGGGAAAGACAAAGGGAAAAACAAGCACTAGAAACATGTTCAATGACCTTGCAAGGGGACATCATAACCTGCAATAGAATTTAGCTCAGTTGGAAGCCCTTATGACATAACATATGACAAACATTAATAATAACAATGGTGGGAATCATAGTGGAGAACAAGAGAATGAAAGAAATAATGGCAATGGTGATGGTTCAGTGAACAACAGAGGAGGAAGACCGCATAACAATAGTGTATCACTTTTGGGACACCCTGATTTTTGCCTAAAATCACTTATTTTTAGAAAAACTAATGATTTAAGCCTTGAGAGGTTCCATCTAAAGGGTTTTAATTGAAGAGGGTTATATAAGACCCCCTTAGATCAAACCCCCTTGGATAGAACCCCTCTATTATTAAATCATACCCACAATGAAGTCTCCTTCGCACCTATCAAAATCCTAGCTAAAAAGCATTTTTTTCTTTACCTTTTGAGGGATTAAATAAAGTCATTTAGAAAATATATTTTGTAAGATCGTAGCCCTCATAACAATCTTTCCAACAAGTATAGTTTTGATATGTTTTCTTTTTATCATGCATTTAATTTTTAATTTTTACTAAACATAGGTTTTTCATCGAACATCAAGTTCTTTGTTCTATAGAGGTGGAAAAACAATAACCATTATAAAAAGTCAAAAAATGCATTTTCCCTAGGTATTGATGTCCTTGTTTCACCAAAAAAGATGATTTTGATATATACCAACAAGTTATGTTTGACGACATACACCTATGTCTAAATTATAGTTACAGTGACTTCAAAAATAAATTTAAAAAAAATGTAACAAAAAATAATGAAAAAATACCCTTGCCCTAGATATTGATGTTAAGAATCAATATTTTAAAAATTAGAATTTTATCCTTTCTAGAAAAAAAGTTTAGTTTGACGACATAAACGTTGCTTTTTGAAAAATGTTGTTTACTTTTTAAAACTAGTTATTATTAAAGGAGATGTTGAAAGACTCATGATTTATTTTAGAAAAAAAAAATATATATATATATTTAAAATCTACACACAAATTGCTACAAATCACTAGTTTGCATCATTTTCAAATTCTTAACGGTTTAGTTGCTATAGGTCTCAAAAAGTGAAGATTCAATTAAAAATGTCGATATAAATGTCCATCTTGGCCAAAAGGTGAGACACAATATTGTGATTTCACATATTAATGGCAATGGTGATGGCTCAATGAACAACGAAGGAGGAAGATCACATAACAAAATTTGATCAGCGAGCACTAGGCCTTTGATGCCGAATTTCCCTCCTAGAGTCACTCCTCAAGTTGAGCAAGAACCTATACAACATGAGCTTCAAGATCAAATCCTACAAGATTGGATGAATTCAAGCATGGAATTCCAAGACGAGATATCTTTCTATGATTACATGGTTGTTAGGATGAGACATAGACCACATCATGGACATATATATTTCAATTACATATCTTATTCTCTCTTACGCATTTCTCACATATATATCCTTTATATATCTCTCACACTCACTCTATATGCTTTCATTTTCTTCTCTCTCACTTTTCCCTTCCTTATATAGCTACTTATGCCTCTTCATAATGTTTGTACATCATCTCTTATTATAATAACACTAATTTATCTTACTCCAATGAATTTATCTTTTATTTTTTATGATGTTTTACTCTTTTATAACTTGTTTAGGTATATATTAGAGGTATTTTAGGGTTATTTAAGTGGTATATAACCCATATATGGGTCTAAAAATGAAAAGTGACATATAAGGTGGTTTTGTTGAGTATTTAATACTCATAGACGATGTTATAAGGTCTCTTGCACAATGTGTTATTTTAAACAACCTTCTTATGTGTTTGCTAAATCTTGAACTTGCTTGTGTAGTATCATAAAACCCTTTGTGACATAGGATAATATAATTATGGTAGTATAGTGTCAATTATGGTATCACTAGTATCTACTCACAATAATATTAATGATAATATTATTTGAAAACCTTTATCCTCAAATGTGGGTGTGTTACAATTTCCTTGTAGAATGCAACTTAAGTTTTGATCAAAATTTGTTGGATGATGTAGAATTTTCCAAACATTTCAATCTTTATCAAGCTAAAAATTTGTTAAATTATGTAATCATTATCATTTAGCATTAAAATATTTTCGCTAGCCACATTATGATATTTTTTAAATCATTAGATAGTTTATTTTTTGAATTCAAATGATAAGTCACCAACTAAATTATCTTATTTTTTTAATACAACTACATTTACCAACAAAAGCTAACATTATTGTCAAATATGAAAAACCACAATGTTTTTTTTCCTAAAATGGACATACATCTGCCACAAAAATTAAAACACTACACCAAGATTTGTCGAGATTATGTAACATTTTCTTGTTTTGGGAGGTGTTCTTAAAGTTATAATTGTCCAACTCCTTCATTTAAATATATTAATCACACCAACCCTTCTTTTTCTTTACCCACTCCATATTTATTTTAATAAATATGAAGGTTTATTAATATATTAGTATTGCAAATCAAATTTATCTTTGTTATGTTTTAATAAATTAATCAAAATTCATATAGTTAGCCAATAGGCTACATATAGTATGAGATTTGAGCCTCAAACAAATCTCAGGCTGCAAACTATTGTTGAGTCATCATAAAACAAATTTCTGTTGTCGTTTAATGGTAAATCAATTGTCATTTAATGGTAAATTAGTTGTTGTTTAATGGTAAAAGCCTCCAAAATCTCACTTATCACATAAAAGCCAAATAAATATTGATTTGACAACTGGATGGGAACATTTTATTTCCATTTGAAGTGTTTTTTGTCAATTTGATGGCAACTTTATTTTTTCCTTTACATTGCTTTATGTTTTTTAATATGTATGCAAATATTTCATAATCAATAATACTTATTTATTTAAGAAAAAAATCTGGATTTGTCTAAGTTTATTTCATTCCATTATTTATCATTTATTATTAATTGTTCAATCTAATTACATGCAACTAGAATTTGCATGCACAAACACCTACTCTCTAACATATTAACATACATATAGTTTTCTATCGACGTAAACCTGAAACCTCCTTTAAATACAAGTCCTAATCATCTTTATTAACAATATTAAATTATAAGAAAATATAAACTAAAAAACTTAAATAAAAAAAACACATATCATCATACAAAATATATTTTATCAATAAAAAAAAAAACACCTAACATATACTTCAAATTATTCATGATTACTTTAAAAACTTTATCATAGGATTCACAATATTTCTATATAACCATAAAGTGAAATATAGCCAAGGTATAAATAGCATGCTTTTTCAATTACAACCTACCCCCCACGTATTCCCTTGACACTTTCATTTTCACCTTACTTTTTATTGCTCACGGTGGCGTGTTCGAATCCCACAGCTTGCGTGTCAAGCAAAACCATTATTCCTTTAGTTGATATTCCCTAAGGAAAACCATTATTCTTTCTCACGAATTTGATTAGACCCTTAGAAAGGGTACCCCCTTTTTCTTAATAGAAGCGTGCTTTTACAAAATCAAAGGCAACTACCATTCCATACCCAACTTTTAGGTCAATCCTCTATGGATACCTTTTACACTTTTTCAAGTATTTATATAAAAAGTTATATTTATGATAAAAATAAATGTTTGTTGTAGGTTATGATGGTGATGATTAATATTCTTTACGAGTAAAGAATTTGAGTTCTTACGAGAGAAATTATAAGTTGATATTTTTAAAGAATGAGATATATATTTAGTATTTGAAGCATAATTAGATATATATAAAAAGAATATGAGATTTTATATGTTATAGTCTATTTGTAAACTTAAATAAAGATACACATTATCACAGATTACATTCAAATCTTTAATTTTTAATATATAATTGTTTTATATATTTTATATTTTTAAATAGTAAAAGATTGTCTTCTAATTATCACTTCTAATGATAATAATATTAATTAAAAAATTTAGCAACTTTTTTTTTTACTCTACTCAATTGTCTCATGTCATTGTTTTTAGTTTCATTCGTTAATATATAATCACTAATAAAAAAATATTAGAAATAAGAAAACTTTCTAAATAGTAGATACATTTGCTTGAACAACAAACCTAGTCTAATTATATTAAAGAAGCTTTAAAATATAAGCTAGGTGAAGTTGGGGAATCCATCTAAACTTTAATGCAGATCATTACTTTACATAAACAGTTGACTATTTAGAGTGCTAGGGGGAATATTATTTTTCGGGGGGTGGGGGGTGGAGAGGGGCGATTTTTAATCTATCCTATCTCTTTTAATTTGTAGTTTAAATTACAATTGCCAATTTTATATTAAGTACACATATAATTTATACATAGCACATATAAAAGAAATTATGAAATAGAAAAAATTAGTGGCATATATCTCTATATTTTCGTTTGTATATTAGTGTAATGGTGAAATTTATACACTTATATAATTTCCCATTTGATTTTGTACTCATTTTTAGGCAATTGATAAATGGCACAATTGTCTATGAGGTTATGCTTATTCTCTTAAATATTGTCACCTAGATACTCATATATCTCCACATATCTATCCCCCACCTCATCCTTATACAAACATGCTCTAATACATTCACCTGAGCCCTGCATTTATTACATTTATCGACACCTAATTCATTATACTAGTTATCCACCTAGATCTTACCATTTGTGGACCCAAGTTATGTCCACAATCATAGACTTGAACCCTGCTTTTTTAAAATTCAAATTCAAAGTCACACATATTTTCTCAATCTAAGCTAATCTAATTACACATTTCATCAAAATTGATGCAATATGCTAGTATTTAAACACATTCATTTTAGACATCTAAAGATATAGAATCTCCCATCTTGCAAGCATCCTCTCTTATCCTAGAACATTAAATGAATAATTAATGTAAAAAACCATTTGGATTTTGGTACATCAAAAGAAGCAACTAAACTTCATACATCATCCTAGGGGGTTTGCTTGTTGCCTTTGAACTTTTATAAATATTTTGTAGGATAGAACTAGGGTGAACTTTTACAAACATTTTTGAGGATTGAACTAGGAGAACAAGTCTCCTTGTAATAGAATGATATCTTCTTTTAGTTATTTCTAAGTATTGTTGGTCATAAAAAATTAGAGAATAGTAGAGTATAGAAAGATTAACCAGGTGAGCAATAGAGTAGAGGCACACATTATGTAGGGTGGAATATTGACACAAGTGACAAATCCATGGTCATTGACATGATCCAAACCTACAAACTTTATCTCTAATAAATCATAGTTTTATTGAAACATATAAGACACTTCATTGACAAATAAATCTCACTTTCATGGTAGAAACTGATCAAATCATAGAATCTTCATTGAAAGCATACATTTTAAAGTCATAGAATTAAGTGTCTTTATTCATTATATTTTTGAAGCTTAACATTTAACTTTATAATTGATTAGCCCAATAATTAATTAATATCTAGGCTAACGCATACTTAATTGATTATATCTTCTTAATTAGCCCAAGTTAATCATAAAGAAATTTTATTTTCCTTGCATTTTTGTGAACCTATTTAATCATTTATGACATAATGTTTAATCATATATGACATAATTCTCTTATAGGTATTTTAATCAATATTAGATTTTTTTATTTGAACCTTTTTGGTATTTACATCTCTTTTTTAAATCTAAAATGGGTGATGATCTAGCAATGTGTCCCACTTTTTAGCACTATTGGGTCACTAAAATGACATTTTTCAATAATTAGCACATTATATCAATCATAATGAAGAAATGGTCAAGAATTTAAGGATGGCGTAAATTTAAGATTTGTGGTATTTTATATCTATACATTAAATTTTAAATTTTTAAAATTTAAAAATTGTTTATATCATACTCACTTAGTTTTCAATTATTATTTTTTATATTTCTACTATTTTTGTTGGGTAACATTTTATTGTAATTTGTCCATGGAGTTTTACCCAACTATTTAAGTCAATAAGATTCTCATGTTAGATACATAAGTTCAAATCCCCTAGGTGGAATCATAGTGTTGGAGCACCTGTTAAGTAGTATCCCTATATTGGAGTGATATCCTCATACATGAAGTAGCTATAATAGTTCCCTTGCAAGTCAGAATTATAATATCCTACTACCCTAGATCAATTTAGTTGGGAGAAGATTTTGATACAACAGGGGTGTCCCTGCAACTCAGCCCAGCGGCCCAACAACCCGTACCTTGGGTACCTGGGGTGAGTTGGGGCAAGACTAGTCCCCTGCGGATGAGATCCACCACCCGCAAGTAGTCCCACCTCTTAAGCCTGGAGTGGAGTTGAACCCGAGACCAATGGGGAGCAAACCCACTGCCCAAGCCAACTCTACTAAATATTTTACTTTAAAGCATAACATGAACTACAAATAAAATATTTCATATTTTTTTGGATATAAATAATTAACTTCAATATCTAATACACAATTTTTGACAATTTTATTAAATGTTATATATTTATTACTTAATTTTTAATTGTTAATGATATAATTTTAGATCGATATTTTATCATAACATGTTCTATTTTTATATTTATCAAAATTTTAAAAAAATTATTAACATAGGGCATTAATGTGGTTCATTGTAAATTTTGAAAATTTTCTTCTTTTGTTATTTTTCCTAGTGCTTCAAATATAGGTTATTATTTTTGTAATGGACCTATGTTGATTATATATTTTTTAAACAAGTATTATAAATATATAATACATATTGTACTTCTTGGAAAGATAACACCGAGGGATATATACTTCTAAAGTTCCATCTTTGGATAACATCATTTAACCCAAAAATGTGAGATAAACTAGTATTTTTGTTAGTAATTTTTTAGAAGCAAAAGAGCCTATGTTGAGGGCTCTATTGGTGGGTTGGTCTAAGACACTTAAATCAAACCCCATAATTAGACCTCCTAATTAGATCGAATCTTCATGAGTTATTCAATCATGGCATGTTTTTAGGAAAAATCAAGGTTATCCCAGTAGTGAGACATATTATTGTGCGTTTAACCAAACTATTTATCATTTTGTTTCATTGTTACATACTTCTATACTAGTATTTTCAAGTTTTATTATGATATCTTTTTCACCCAACCTACCTAGCTTTAACAGTCATATTAGGGTTTCACTTTCAAATTTTACTATACCATAATTATTTGTGATGCTCAAAATCAAAATGAAGTCTATTATGATTTTTATTATGAGACCAATAATAATTCTAATCATGATTCTCATGCTCTAACTAAACCTTATCGCATATGTGTATTCATGTTCATGTGTTTCCTTTTTTTTTTAGTTCCACTTTACACCTATTTTAGACTTGTAGTGTCATGAATTGTCGACCTTGACAATTTCACATTATGTTTAGATCCCCCTCATGTTCTTGGACTTAATTATGCTAATAATTTTCTTGTTTTATTTTGTTTTTTGGAAAATTGGGATATAATTGGGAATTAATATTAATTATTTATTTAATGACAACAAAAACCCCAAAATAGGTCTAGTCTAGGGCACCACCACCCTTGGCCGACCTATCTTGGCTGACCTATTTTGGACCAATTATTAATATGTTATTGTTAGAACTTTTATGTTTGTGAATTCAAATTCATTTGTCAACTTTTAATAATTAATTTTGCAAGAAACAAAGAAATGCATATAAATAATGTCTTTTCCACCATTTGAAACTAGAAGCAATCAAGAATGGAATTTGAATATCAATTGAGCATCCTAAAAAGATAAAAATAAGCAGCATTATTACAACACTTTTTCATCATTCAAGATTCATGTTAGTAATGCATCAAGTTCATAAGTAAGATTTTTCATGTTTTATGTTCATTTTTTTTGTGAGTAATAACACTTGCAAGAATTCCTATCAACAAGAAAATATTCCTTGCATGAGATTTGTATCATGAATTCAATCCATCAAGGAGATCATATATGAGTGGTAAATTGCATCACTTGTCATTTATCACTTGTTTTTATCCATTTGGCTTTACTCAACTGATGGTAAGCACTCTTTACATCATCATAGCCATTGTGGAGGTGGAAACACCAAAATAAGGTTTGACTTAGGCAAGCCCCTAGATGGCACAACCCTTTCTCCCCTCTTGTTTGTAGGTGGAAGATTTGAAGTGGATTTGGGAGAAGATTGAAGACCTAATAGCAAGATCAAGCACTCAAGTCTCTTATTTCAACAAAATAGGACAAGAAGGATTATTCATCAATAGACAAAGTTCAAAAGTTGAGTCCAAGAGGAAATAGGTTATAGACTATGACCCGCATGTACCTGTTTATAGATTATGGAAAGATGCATCTTCCAGTCTAGGGTTCCATCACCACCGACTAGGAAGTTTCAACCCTAATTTTCTTTCCAAGTTCCCTTGTCTCTACATTCTAATATTTTGTTATCAATTTTTGTGTTTCAATCTTACATTTTTTTGTATTCATATTAGTTTTTTGTATTCTTATAGTTAACCTAGTTCACTTTCACATCACATACATCCTACCCAATATCAAAGCAATCAGCCCCCACAAAAATAGGGACCAAACCCTAATCAATCATTCTAGCTCTTTCATTGAGGATAGTAGCCAAGTGGTCTTATGTGATCAATTTTCTAATGTAATGTTGGGAAAGGTGTGATTTAGACCCTAGAACCCTTTTCTCACATCACATGCTTTCTAAACCCAATGCTTGTTATATTTGAAAAGAATATGAAATCATATCTTTCATTTTGAAATATGAGTACAATCTTAGTTTGTCTTTGTTTGTCAAAGTGCATGCACATTTTAGTGAAAAAAATTAAAATAGATTTGTATATATTTTTTACTTTCAAATGATCAAAAATTGTTATCTTTCAACATTTTCAAGATAAATTTAGTTAGTTACAACATTTTAAATTCTAGAAATTGTCATTTAAACATATTGCATTGTTTTAACAACATAAAATTTTATTCATGTGTGTGCTTCACATAGACAAATTAGGTTTTCATACATTTCCAAAAAAATGTTTGTTTTCAAACCTAAACTTGTGCAATCTCAAATCCTCAAACATTGTAGTTGATTGCTAAAATTTTAAACTAATAAAATATTCTACCTCTAATCTAGGGTGCCACCACCCTTGTCTAACTCATTTTTGTCCAAATTTTAGTCATAGTTTTGTCTTTGTGACCTTTGTGTAGAACTATTCTATGTTTCTAAAATTTATTTATGTTTCTGTCGCTTTCATCTATTTCACTCTTCATTATATGAGAACTCAAGCATCTTGAATCTTGTAATAAATTTATGAGCTTCATGACCTGGTGTCCCATAACCATTACCCCTATGAGACATAGTTATAGACTTATGGCTTCCCATGTTGCAATTATTTTTGATGTTGAGCCTTAAGTCTTATAACTCTTTCACTCAAGGAGTTACATCTACACAATCTATCTTTGATTTTCTTCCTACTCCTACATTTCATATTTCTTCTTCATCACTAAAATTCATGTGGACTTGGAGTTTGTTGTTTCCCATGTCCCTAAGGATAAACTTGAATAATTGGAAAAATACTTAGAGGGCCTTCAATAATACTCAAGCACTAAATATTTAGCTGGAGAAATTGTTCCATTAGTGAATAACCTTAGGAAGCTAATCAACAATTCACAAGAGATATAATTAGTGTGTATCCTATCCCATATAGTAGATGCAAACATCCCTACAATTGCTAGTTGCAACCAAGCCCTCACTAATGCTTAAAATCAAATGGGAAGAAAATTTTCCTCTCCAACAATCATGCCTTCTATTTCTACTTTCACCCCTCTAGTCGTAGCACCCACCGTGCAGCATAGCAATGGTAAGAACTCTATTTTAGGGTTTTCTTATGGAAATACTTATAGATTTGTCTCTTCATCTACCACACCTCCATTTTCTTCACCTCTCATTAACTTTCAAAATAATAACCTTCTAATCATTAACCATAACCCTACACATTCCACACATTCTCAAAACATGTCACCAAATGATCTCATAATAAATCAACATTTGTAAAACATGTCATGTCTCTACAACAAAAAATGTTAAACATAGACCAAATTCTATCCAATGCTAATTCACCAACATATCTCACATGTATTCCATTATCATTTTCTATCCTAAAGACACCCATACCAAAGAGCATTGAAATACCTCACTTCAAGAAGTATACTGGAAAAGGAGATCCCAACAACCATGTGTCAGCCTTTATCATCTTGTGTAGTGATTTCATTTTCAAAGATGCTCTTCTAGCTAAACTCTTTCCTAGATCATTAAAATACATGACTTTTGAATGGTTTTGTTTGTTACCAAATAACTCAATTACTTCCTTTACACAACTTATAAATGAGTTCCTTTAACACATTTAAGTGAGCATTGGACCTCAAGTTACACTAACTGATTTAGTCCATTGTAAACAAGGAACTAAGGAAAAAGTGACTAATTTAAATATAGGATGATACCAATCTCTTTATTCACAAATCTCCTACACTCTCTTGGATGCTAACATTCAAAGGGTTTTCATTGGAAATTTTCATCCTAACACTAGAGATAAGATCTTATTGATTAAATATCCCCCATTCACGCATTTATGTGTGGCTCTTCGTTATTACCAAATTTTGGTTAGCCAATATGACTTGGTACACCTTCATCAACTCCTAACAGTCAATATGAAGTCGTGTCTCAAAATAACTACCAATATTTTAATAAATAAAATAAAGAATTTATAAAGATAAACACCCCTCAAGCTTCTAATAACACTAAACCACAAGTTCTCACTACATCTACAACACAATATCAATTTAGGCCAAGAGATAGACAATTTTTACAATTGCCCGATTCTCTCCATGTTATTTTTTTCCTAAATTCTAGTCTAAGTGTGGAATTCCAAGCCATTCAATCGTAGTTACCTTTGTTCTTCACTATTTCACACTTCAATTTTTCCCATTAGTTATTAACTAAGTTTTAAAACCATGTTGACCCGTGATGACGTTTCCTAACTTGTTATTTTATTGACCCCAATCTTTATCAAGTCATTCAATCTTAAGTTACTTTCCCTGTTGGTCTTTTGTGAAGTTATTATTCTTTTGGATACCGCGAAGGTTTTATAACCTATCTACTTTCTAAAGAAAATTTTCATGAAGTAGAACAAGTATCAAGTATCTAAAGAAAAGGAAAGCGAGACTTGATGTTTTGTAAACCTTATCAAAGCCGAAGGAGGTTTTATAATCTATCGTAACTCTGACTAAAGAAAAGTTGTACGAAATACAACAAAGAATGTTACAAGCGAAATTAGGCAAGGTTTTCTAACTTTGGTGAGTCTTAGCTTAGTTCTAAAAGAATTTTGAAAGTTTGATCATATCAAGTACATTACAAAGTCTGGAATTGGTGCCAAGTGGCCTACTTGTTAGGAATTTAATGCTATTAGAGTCGAAGTGGGTGAAATAAATGCTTGATCATGTGTGAATTAAGGTGCTTTTGTGGCATAGTTATTTTTATTGTTAAAGAGAGAATTGGGGTCTCATAAGAAAAGAGAAGCAAAAATATAGTCAACATACGAAAGAGGCAATTAAACTAAAATTAATGACATATATCAGATAAGTGATTTTCCTAAATCTTCTCTAGGTGATATAAGGTTAATATCTCTATAAAACAAAAAGAAAACATTCTTCTTTAAATTGAATTAACATTTTTGATGCAAAAATGAGGTACACATATCTCAAGTAGAACAATTTTTGGCCTAGATAGCTCATTGCTAGAAATAGGAGACACTAGGTTAGGCCATATTTATTTGGGGGAATTTTGGGAACTTTAATAATTCATAAGTCGAAGAAGGATCCTATTACTCAAAGATTGGTAGAGAGTGGTTTATTGGAAGCTGTCACTTTTCAAGTGGTTGTACAATGTACAAACCTTGTATTAGAATGCATAATGCATTATAATCCTAAAACTAGATAAATTTGAACTGAAGATAATAAATTGTTGATAAATTTAGATAGGGCTACCATCAGTTGGTGTTTTCAGATTCTTGAAAGAGAAGTGTATGTCAAATTTTATTTTACCCTATCACAATGCCAATTTTCTAAAAAGAAGGGTTACTAGTGGAATTATATTTCAAAGGAGTGGTTTGATCCCTCGAGAAAA
Organism: Sequoia sempervirens; assembly: GCA_007258455.2. Lineage (NCBI taxonomy): Eukaryota > Viridiplantae > Streptophyta > Pinopsida > Cupressales > Cupressaceae > Sequoia > Sequoia sempervirens. The sequence goes on along the minus strand of VDFB02054263.1, from coordinate 58,573 downwards.
GGAAGGTCCCAATTGCCTAAAAAGATGCACAAGTCTCATTTTAGGTAGGAAATTTTAGACATCATTGTGTTGTTGCATAGGGTAAGAGGAAATATGAATGCACATGATTTTGAAGAATAGATGTTCTTCTTCATTCAAGTAATCTACATAGGGAAGCAATATTTGGACTGAGAACCCTAATTAGTGACAGGTTGCATGACATGATATGCAATTTCTCTATTAATAGATGTTTTTATATGTCATCCTATCTCTTTTATGACTTGGCTTGTACCAAACCATGGTCAGGATTGAACCCTATAGAGGATTATGATGAAAAAATTCAAATTTATGATTATTACCTTGGTTTGCAGCTTGAGAAGTGTTACAAAAATTTCTTAAGGGTAAATGATATATTTACTATGCAGTTGGTTAGAGAGTTATAAGGTGATTTGGGCCAGAGGGTATCTCCTGAAGCTTTCCAATTGGTTACTAAATACGACAATCTCTTTATCCAATTTCAGAGATTTACATACTTAAGGGTTGGGGGTTTGATGGGTTTCCCCTTACGTTGCCTAGGTATGTGGAAGGTAAGTTTATTTTGATAGAAATTTGTCATCAAGTACTAGAAGTAAATAAAAGGTGTGCAGAAAGGAAGAAGGTGGGCATTCCTTTCCCTATTGGCTTGGGTTATTATTAACGTAAATCTTAGTCCAACACCCTCAACCTAGGGAAAGATATTGCAAAATACACTTTTCTCACTTATGAAAGAATATTTCCATTTGATAGTAAATTTTTTGTAAGATATAATCTTCGTCTTAGTCTCAGCTTTTATCATGTGCCACACCTAGAAGATTATTGAACGAATTGTGTTGATGATAATGAAGTAAGAAAAAGAGATTAGATGAGGCTTACTCTATGCAAAATTTTCAATTTTGAATTGGGATGGAATATAAAAGGAGTTGAAGATGATGGTTATGATTTGATTGACCCCATTTATGTCGATAATGTGCAAATACAACCCTTGCAACCAATTGATTGGAATAATAGGGAAATAAAAGACTTGAATTCCAGGACTATATTAGCCTTAAGAAGAACTCGAATGTGACTTTCTAAGAAGAAGGGAGAAACCACAAAATCTCCACCAAAGGATAAGAGGGGAGCTGGAGAGAAAACTGACACTAGTCATGAAAGTGCACCTCCTTAAGTTTCAGTCACACCACCAATACTAAACATGCCATCATAAAGTGATAGTGGAGATGGAGAAGATCCTCCTAGGAAGAACAAAGGTCTCAAACAAACATGTGGTGAAGGCCCTCTTCCTAACATCATAATTGAAGAACAAATAGAAAAAGAGACCAAGCAAAAATGAGAAGAGGGTGAACAAAGGCAAGAAGCTGAAAGAGAAAATGTGGAGATTCATGAAGAGCAACCTGGCCAACCTCAGGATATACTAGAAGGAAGTGAATAAAAGGGTAAAACTTCAACTTCCTCTAGTTTACAAAGTGGAACAAGGACTCCTCCTCTTAATAGAGTTCTTTACTTCTCTAAACTTGAGACTTCCTAGAACCTTGATGCTACCTCTTCTCCCCCTTCCTAGTTATAAAATTTTCTTTCTCGAAAAAGGAAAATAGTACCCATCAATTTGCTAGAAGAGGATATGGTTCGAAAATTATTACAGAAAACCCCTAAGGCCAAGAAGCTAAAGACAACTTTTAAATTAATGGAAGATGAAACTTCTAGACATCTATTTATGGAAATTGCACAACCATCAACACAAAAAGGTCCTGTTTAGGATATTATAGCTGATTATGGCATAACAAAAGTGGATTTGGGTCCACCTAGTAGAGATGGGGATGTCCATAATTTTCAAGTCACAACCTCTAGGCTAGTGGAAAGGACAAAGGAAGATAGAAAGGACAAAGATAGCTAAAGGAAGTAGTAGAACTCCTCTCCAATTGTCTCATAACTTTAACAGACCCATCTCCCCAACCTCTCAATTAGGCAAGCCCTACCTTTGATCCCAACTTCGTAAATGGAAAGTCGATGAGGAATACAATTCAGAAGGATAGCTACTATGGAAAGGTTGTTCAAGAGTGGGTACCTGAAATAAAAACAAAAGTCCCTCCTATTATTGAAATTTTGAAAAAGGTGTATGATGAATTTATACTTTTGAGGAATTTGATTAAATCAGAGTTGGTCAATGGTAACTGGGAGGAATCACAATGGATATAGACTGATCAGGAATCAGCTAAGACCATTACTATGGGAATGGAGAAATTTATTTCAGAGAAAATTATTCCATCTAATGATGACTCTCGAGTTGTTATATGGAAAAATAGCATAGAATGGAAGCTTTCTGTCATACAAAAAAACCTTATGGAACATAGAAAGTTGTTAACTTAGGAATGTAATTTCCTTAGAAATAATTTCAACAAAAACTTCTCTGATTTTGGGTGTCAAATAATGAAAGTTGACAAGAGAGGCCCTGCCACGATCGAGGAGCTAAAGGAGGGATTCTTGAAGGAAGTTGATACTTTGTTAGGGGAACATGTGTTTGATAAGGAAACATTGAAGAAATTATCTAGGATTGATTTTGTGTTAACTTGGCATGAGGACTCTCATATCCTTATTGCACGTAAGTTGGAGCCCATTCGTATCAACAAAGCAACTTGGCAATTGTGGAAAAAGAATGTGATAATCTCGCAATAGGCCGAGATTCCCATCATCACACAGGCACTAAATGATTACAAAACATGTGTGGATTAAACTCAGCAGATGATAGCATTAGAAGAAGTTCTTGGCAATCCAAATGCTCAACCACCTTAGTGATGAACTTCTTTTCATCTTCTTGGTATTTATTTTAGCTATTTATATTATGATGAACTTGATGTTTACGATTCTTTCAAAGAATCAATTTCTTTCGATTATTTCAAGACTTTGGTAATATTTATGCTTTAAAAATATAAACATGTTTTATTTTGATATTGCAAGGGTCTGAGATTTTGATCCCCCTTGCACTGTGATGCATAAGAGATGATTAATCTTAATTCAAGGATCGATTTTGCAACTTTAATTATTTGTTGTTGATGTTTATTGTCTAAGAAAAATAAATTATGGATGAAATACTTAATACTTATGAATGAGTCTGTGAGCTTAGATATGTGTTATGAATATTCCTTCCCTGTGAGGATGTGCTATTGTTTGGTTTTTTTTCATGTATCTACAATGAATATTGAAATTGTTGTGATTTGACTCAGCTTACTATTGATAGTCTAATCTATGAATCATGATATTAATAGTTTTCCATTTTAATTTTCAACACATAGTAGTTTTAAATCATTTCATTTGCATCTATTTTCATGGCTATGGGTACAAGTTAGTCTACCTTTCCTGCTTTTTGGTCAAAAGTATACCCCATAATTCATAAAATTATAAAAAAAATTGCATTACAAGAGGGAGTTGTACCTCAACTAAAATTCAGAGGAAGATCACCAATACAATGGTGATCTCTCCAACCATTGATAAGTCCTTCTTTTGGCAAAATGGAGTCATTTTAAGTTAATTATTTAAAGGAAAAATCTATCAACAAACACTATTATATTATAGTTTCAAAATAAAAACATGATGCAACTTCCTCCAATTAGGTTGATTGATTCCAATAAACGATTACCTCCAAATTTTAATGTAAAATCCTTTTTTTCAACATCACCATACACCTAGACATGATATGGAAATTCTAAGGAAAACTAGATGCGGAAAATAATTTTCCTAACATCAATACCTCAGGAAAGAATGTAGAAGTACCTTTAATTTTTCAATTACAGTCAAATTGAGATGCACTATGAGACAGATTACAGAAATAGAGTATTTAGACAAACACACATGAACACCAAATATACGTGGGAAAACCCTTACGGGAGAAAAACCCACCACACCAAGAGAAATCACTTTGTATTACAGTAATCAAAGTTACATACAATTCCAGACTTATCTTTCTAGTGTCATTAAATAGCAGCATTCATCAAGTACATTCTTCGAATAGAAAACTTTCAAGTTACAACCTTTACAGATTTTTAATCCTTCACTGATACAGTTGGAATTCTTCACACTTCACTATTGATCGAACTACTATTCAACATCAAAACATCTGCAATTTCCAACTATATCCATGGTGTTCCCTGATTGTCGAGCTCCCTCACAGAACCGTCACAATGAACAGACTCCCAACAGTTCCAATTCGGCTCTTCTGATTCGTCCACGTGATGCCACATTAGAAGTCATACACGGTCAACAAAATTTGAATTACATTGGCATCTCGGTGAGACACTAATAGTATCTCGTCGATGCCACATTGACCTCTTATCGATGTCGCCAAGAGCCTCTGTAGTCGCCAAGATATTATATCGAGCTCCAACAGATATACCGAGTCATCACGTAGTTGTTCTGACTTATCGCTTTCGCCAGAAGGTCATGGCGAAACACTAAGGTTATATACGGAAGTTCCCATATCTACCGAGCACCCAACGAAAGTTAGTAAGACTTACTCCTATCACCAAGAGTTCATAGCGATATTCATATGCTACTCCAAAGAGTTCACCTGTCGCCAAAACATTTGTCCATCGCTAAGACTTCTTATCAATCTCTATGACTTATACTGAACACCTTTTGTCTGTCGCTAAGAGTTACCCCGACAGCCATTAGCTATCGGCAAGACAATAGCTTATCGCTCAGACTCAATAACGAAACCTAAGAGTTATATCGATAACTCCCGAGTAGTCCCTGTTGGCATAGCTTTCTTCTATCGCTAAGACCTTCCCTGATAGCTTTGAGTTATACCGAAGATAACACTTAAGTCTTCCCAATGAAATAAAACAAGCAAACACTATCGACATAACATTTTCTTCTGCGGTGACATCTTACCGAGTGAATATAGGTTATTTCAAAGACCTCAATACATACACTGTCGGCGAGAGATAAACACTTCGCTGAGACATCTCTCCGAAAGTTGAAGCCACTCCGAAACTCCAGTCGCCAAGAGTCTCATCGATACACAACAGAAAGACCTTTCAGCCAAGGCTCTCCCGAGCGCTATGAGGTCATAGCGAATACACCAAGCTACAGCGATAGACTCCATAGTGTATCTTTTGGCAAGACAATACCTATGTCACAACGACCTATTCAAAATTGGATAAAACAAACTGCTAGTCAGCCAAACAATCAGAATGTCACACCGACATTGCTCTAAAGGAGGTTTCAGCCTGTAATGTTTGAGGCACATATTTCCAACAATCTCCCACTTGACGAAGATCATTCAGGCACCTCCAGAGCATGCAAAAATTACTTTACTGAAAAACATGGGCACTAAGGCCCATTGAACTGGCACACCGCTTGAACTTGTCTATGCTCACTGGCTTCGTCAATGCATCTGCAACATTCTCCAGAGTATCAACTTTTTCCAAACTGACCTTTCCATCCTCAACCATATCTCATACAAAGTGGTATTGTACATCAATATGTTTTGTCCTGGCACGGAAAGTTGGATTCTTTGCCAGACAAATGGCACTCTGACTGTCACATAATATTGTTATTTCCCCTACATCAAAACCAATGTTAGAACACAAACATTTCAACCATACAACTTCTTTACAAGCATGAGTAGCTGCCATGTATTCGGCCTCTGTAGTGGACAAAGCGACTACAGCCTACTGCTTGCTCATCCAACTCACTGCACCACCATTCAACATGAAAACGTATCCACTGGTGTGTTAGGGTTAGAGATGGCAGATCTAACAATTAAATGCAGATTTTAATAAATAAAACAGAGAAACTAAAACATTCAACAGAATAAATTATAACACAGAGATTTAACGTGGTTCACCCAATTCTGGGCTACATCCACCAAACCGCAGCCATCCAACACTTTTATTATCCAGTGTAAAACCTTATTACAATCTTGCGAATAATCACGTTTTTCATCATACGAAATACCCATCCGAACCCCTTTTTACCAAGCTTAGAAGCTTCTGTATTTCTGTTCTACAAAATCGGATTTTTCGCTTTTCATTGATTTTCCTTTTTTTGATCACTAAAAGTAGGAAGAGCTGGGCCGCCACTAACCTCCACCGGCCCACCTGACCTCGACGAGGATCTGCTAGGTGTACAGATACCATGGGCTATACAAGATAACATGATCAGTCGCCACATACCAACAATCTCCCACTTGAGACTGATCAAGCTCCACACCACCACATGGTGGATCTTCTGCTGTCAATGTCCCTGCCCAATCAAAGTCTACATAACCACGAATGCTAAGAGTCCTCTGTGATTCAACTGAATTACCATGGTAACACAATGCAAAATCTAAAGTTCCCTTCAAATACCTAAACACCCTCTTCACAGCATCCCAATGTATTCTTCCTGGATTAGCCATAAATCGACTAAGTACTCCCACTGCTTGGGCAATGTATGGCCTTGTACAGACCATTGCATACATAAGACTACCTACAACACTAGCATAGGGCACACTGGTCATGTCCTCCATCTCAGTAGATATTTTGGACAGTCCTCAATAGATAGCTTCATTCCTTGCATGACTGGAACAACTAACTGCTTGCAATCATTCATACAAAATCTCTCTCTAGAACATCTTTATATACTTACTCGATCGAGCCAAAGCTTTCTATTCTTCCCGTCTCGGTTATCTCCATCCTCTAATATACCTTGCTGCACCAAGATCCTTCATTTTGAACTTAGCAGTAACTAAGACTTAAGATCAAAAATCATTAGCTTGCTATTTCCTATGAACAACATATCATCAACATAAAGAGCAATAACAAGCACTCAATCACTTTTAGCTTTATAGTATACACAGTGATCAGATTTTGATCTCACAAAGCCTAAAGATAATACATAAGTATCAAATTTTTGGTACCACATTCTAGGTGACTGCTTTAACCCATACAGAGACTTCTTTAATTTGCATACCAATTTTTCTTTACCTTTCTCAACAAAGTGCTCAGGCTGGGACATATAGATTTCTTCTTCAAGATCACCATGAAGAAATGTTGTCTTCACATCCATCCTGTTCAACCTCTAAGTCATAAGCTACAAGTGACAATAGAAATCTAATGGACGTCACTTTGCTATAGGAGAAAAGATTTCCCCATAGTCAATTCCCTCTACCTGGAATAACCCTTTGCAACCAGTGGTGCTTTGTATTTTTCTACACTGCCATCCAAGACCAATCTTTTTCTTAAATACCCATTTATGCCCACAGGTTTTCTACTTTAGGCAAGGGCACCAAACTCCAAGTTTCATTTTTATCTAATGACGCCATTTCTTCCTCCATGGCTTTCAACCAAGAATCTAAATCAGACATTTTAATTGCCTCCTTTACATTCCTAGGCTCATCAGTGCTAGAAATCAAGGCATAGGCACAAGTAGAATCAATTAATGAGAACCCATACCTATCTGGTTGTTTCCTTTCTCGGGTTGACCTCCTCACTGGTTGAGGCTGAGGTTCATCTTCTTCAGAGCTTTCAGAACTGCTTGAGCTCTCCTCAGTTTTAGGTACGTTTTGAATCTTCAATTCCTCTTTCTCTGGTGTAGGAGGAATTGCTGCTACATCCTTACTATTTTCTGACTTTGTCTCTGACTACAGATCCAAGGTGGAAGGTTTTAGCTCACAAAAGATTACACTTCTACTGTATACAACCTTCTCTGTAATAGGATTACAAAGCTTGTATCCTTTAATGTTAGCACTATAGCCAATAAATATACACTTAACAGCCTTGTTGTCCAACTTAGATCTTTTTACATCCGACACATGTGCATATGCTTCACAGCCAAAGACTCTAATATATCTAAGAGAGGGCTTCTTACCAGACCACACTTCCATAGGTGTCTTATCAACAAGAGTAGAGTTTGGAGACTGATTAACTAAGTAACATGTAGTAGCAGTAGCTTCAGCCCAAAACTTTTCTTCCAAACCAGCACTACTAAGCATACTTCGTGCTCTCTCCATCACTGTCTATTGAACCTTTCTGCAACTCCATTCTACTATGGAGTGTAAGGTGTAGTCTTGTGTCTTTTGATTCCATGGTCTTTACAGTATCTTTCAAATTCATCAGAACAGAATTCACCACCATTATCAATCCTTAAGCATTTTATTGTTTTACCAGTCTGATTTTCAACAAGATTTTTAAACTCCTTAAATCTACTGAACACTTTTGATTTACTTTTCAAAAAATATATAAATGCTCTTCTTGAATAATCATCAATGAACGACACATAGTATCTTGATTTAGACAAAGAAGGAACATCTACTGGACCAAACACATCCGAATGAATATAGTCTAACAAACCAGAAGTTTTATGAGGACTGTCATAAAATGAAACACGATGCTGCTTTCCATATATACAGTGTTCACAGAATTCAAATTCTAGATTACAGTCTTCAAGCCCCTCAACCGGGTTTTTATTCTTCAAGATTTTTAAATCTTTTTCTCCTATGTGGCCTAACCTATGATGCCAAAGCATAGTCTTTTCTATAGGAAGTTTTACTTCCGTAGAGTTTACATAATTAGGTACAATTCCCTTTTTACCTCCATGAGCAGCTTTCAGTGACTTCGAAGAGACACTGTTATAATGAACAACTTGTGCACCTAGCTTGTATAGGGTACCAATTCGAGCACCTCTAGCCAACACCATTGAACCTCTAGTCATCTTGCAGCCACTTCCCAAGAACAAGACTTGTACTCTGATATCATTTAGCTTATTGACATAAAGTAAATTTTGAGCCAGACCTAGTATGTGCATAACATCAATGATCCCCTTTATTTTGCCATCAGGGAATTAGATTCTGACTCTTCCACGGCCAACAATTTCCAAGGTTGAATCACTCGCCAAGTACACCTTTCCACCATCGTATTCTTCATACTTTGTAAACCATTCTCTGTGAGATGTCATGTGGAACGATGCTCCAGAATCGATCAACCAAACATCATCTGATGCCTGAGTAGCCAAGGCTACAATGAAGGCATCATCATCACTATGAGAAGAACCATTATCGGAAGATCCTTTCTTCTTCTTTTTCTCCTCTTACAATCCTTTCGGACATGACCAGGTTGCCCACAATTCCAGCACTTCACCTTGGGCTTCTTGCCAGGACACTTTGATCTCCCCTTTGATTTCGATTTGGACTTCTTGTCCTTCTTCTTGCCTTTCTCCTTTGACCTTCCTTTGACAGCAAGAGCCTCCTTTGCCATCTCAGAAGATTTTCTTCTCATTTCTTCTGACAGCAAAGAACCAACAATATCTTCCATTTTGAAATTGGATGTTGAAATCCCAATAGCCATCACTAGATGATCCCATGAGCCTAGCAAAGAACATAACAGAAGCATACAATGATCTTCTTCTTCAATCTTTACACCAATAGATGTTAATTGTGCAAGCAGCATGTTAAATGCATTCAAATGATCAGCTACAGACCCTCCTTCCTGCATTCTCAAAGAGTAAAGCTTCTTTCTCAGTAATAGCTTATTCACCAAAGATTTCCCCTGATAAATAGACGCCAGTCTCTTCCACAAGAGAGAAGCAGACTTCTCTTCATGCACATTGAGAAGAACTGAGTCTGCCAAATAGAGCCTTATCAGCCCTTTTTCTTTTCTATCTGCAAGGTCCCATTCTTCTTGCTTAATGCCTGTAGGTTTAGTTCCAGACAAAGCAAGCCAAAGGTCTCGATCTACTAAGAGATCCTCCATCTTGAGTTTCCACAATTCAAAGTTACTGCCATTGAATTTCTCTATTTCAATCTTCCCAAAGGAACTAGACATCTTAATCTGTAAATAGAAATAACAATCTCTACAAAACTCCCACTGAATAGTATTGACTCAAAAAACCCAATATACCCCCAAGGATAACACAATTGGCCAGGCTCTGATACCACTTGTAAGGAAAACTAGATGCGGAAAACAATTTTCCTAACGTCAATACCTTTGGAAAGAATGTAGAAGTACCTTTAATTTTTCAATTACAGTCAAATTGAGATGCACTATGAGACATATTACAGAAATAGAGTATTTAGACAAACACACATGAACACCAGATATACATGGGAAAACCCTTATGGGAGAAAAACCCACCACACCAAGAGAAATCACTTTGTATTACAGTAATCAAAGTTACATACAATTCCAGACTTATCTTTCTGGTGTCATTAAATAGCAGCATTCATCAAGTACATTCTTCAAACAGAAAACTTTCAGGTTACAACCTTTACAGATTTTTAATCCTTCATTGATACAGTTGGAATTCTTCACACTTCACTATTGATTGAACTACTATCCAACATCAAAACATCTACAATTTCCAACTATATCTATGGCGTTCCCTAACTGTCGAGCTCCCTCACAGAACCGTCACAACAAACAGACTCCCAACGGTTCCAATTCAGCTCTTCTGATTCATCCACGTGATGCCACATCAGAAGTCATACATGGTCAATAGAATTCGAATTACATTGGCATCTCGGTGAGACACTAACAGTGTCTCGCCGATGCCACATTGACCTCTTATTGATGTCACTAAGAGCCTCTATAGTCGCCAAGATATTATATTGAGCTCCAACAGATATACCGAGCCATCACATAGTCGTTCTGACTTATCGCTTTCGCCAGAAGGTCATGGCGAAACACTAAGGTTATACCGAAGTTCCCATATCTACCGAGCACCCAATGGAAGTCGATAAGACTTACTCCTATTGCCAAGAGTTCATAGCAATATTCGTATGCTACTCCGAAGAGTTCACCTGTCGCCAAAACCTTTGTCCATCGCTAAGACTTCTTATCGATCTCTATGACTTATCCTGAACACCTTTTGTCTGTCGCTAAGAGTTACCCCAACAGCCATCAGCTATCGGCACGACAATAGCTTATCGCTCAGACTCAATAACGAAACCTAAGAGTTATATCGATAACTCATGAGTAGTCCTTGTCGGCATAACTTTCTTCTATCGCTAAGACCTTCCCTGATAGCTTTGAGTTATACCGAAGATAACACTTAAGTCTTCCCGATGAAACAAAACAAGCAAACACTATCGACATAACATTTTCTTTCGCAATGACATCTTACCAAGTGAATATAGGTTATTTCGAAGACCTCAATACATACATTGTCGATGAGAGATAAACACTTCACTGAGACATCTCTCCGAAAGTTGAAGCCACTCCGAAACTCTAGTCGCCAAGAGTCTCGTCAATACACAACAGAAAGACCTTTCGGCCAAGGCTCTCCCGAGCACTATGAGGTCATAGCGAATACACCAAGCTACAGCGATAGACTCCACAGTGTATCTTTCGACAAGACAATACCTAGGTCACAGCGACTTGTTCAGAATTGGATAAAACAAACTGCTAGTCGGCTAGACAATCAGAATGTCACACCGACATTGCTCTAAAGGAGGTTTTAGCCTGTAATGTTTGAGGCACATATTTCCAACAGAAATATGTATGTGTCTTAAGCACCAAGTGCAAGACCTCGTTGATTCTAATGTCATCCAATTGGCTGGCATAAATGATCAAGGGAATAAATTGGTATCACCAACTAATCAAAACTTACAAATATTTATGAATTTGTTACCAAGTCATTCAACCAATTTTGTTCAACAAAGTGATAATGAAGAAGATGATAATGATATATCCAATTAGGTAAACATGATTGATTCTCATCCTCATAAAATTCAAACCAATCTTTTACTTGATTTCAATTTTACGCATATTGATGTTTTTATAACCACACTTGATGGTCCTCTTTACATCACCAATATAATTAATGATAAACCCACAAGGGGAATACACATTGATTTGGTATGTATGGTAAACATGATCACCAAAAAGAAATTTGTGCATGATATTTACAAGGATAATTAGGAACAATTGGAAGTGTTATTAAAGGTTCTTGATGGTTCTATCCAACCTACAATTCATTCTATAACTCCCCTAGTTAAAGTAGGACCTAAAAGTTGGATATTTTTCTTAACATAATCCTAATGTTGGACCAATTTTATGTAAATTTAGGTCAACCATGGCTTACCTCCCTGAATGTGGTCCCATCAATGATTCACAAATTTCTTAAATTCTCATTTGAAGAAAAAATACATACCATTTACCATAGTGTATTTAAGCCTTTGGCCTCTTATGGAAACTTTCCAATGTAATACTTTTGGCCTCAACTAGCCCAATTATCGCTTACCAATGTTTTGCCTAAGGCTCCTCAATCTCTAGTGGCTTTGATTTTTGCTCCTCCTACCCCACAGGTAGTGAATGAACCTTTGGCCCAAACTAAGTATTCTACCTTGACCACTTGACATCTATGTCATGGTTCCCCCTCCACCATCCTATAAAGGACCATGAGATAACCATTTAGCAAGGACTTTAGAGATTAATTTTGTACCTCCCAAGGAAAAACAATCCTTTGTGCAAAAACCTAAAATGCTTATGGTTTCCCAACCTCTGATAGTCCCTTCAATTCTCCCTTCAAAGGAAGAAAAAGGACCAATGTTGGAAAACACCTCAAATTCCCCCTTCATAAGTTAAATCTCATGTGAGATGAAATTTAAGTGCAAAAGAATGCAAATAAATATGTTGTACTATGGCTCATCAACTTTCAAAAGATAAATTCTTACCTAGAAATCTTCCATCCATACAAGAAAATCTTGATGAGATACCTCCCAAACATCCATCTTTGTTATTGCTTGACTCCACTGTGCCCCCCTCACCAAACCATAAAGCAAAACCTTATCTATCCCAAACAAAGCAAAGAATTAAAAGCTCACTAAATACTAAGATACACACATAGATGATAGTCCTCACAATCATGTTGATAGCACTCATATGTTTCCCATTGTGATATATTTAGATAGTGAGATAGAAGATGAAATATAACAATATCATAATGAGCTATCTCTCATGTTTTTAAAATCCATGAATTTAGATGGGGGCAACCATGATGATCCTCATATTGCGAGTGAACCACCATGTGTTGAACCTAGTACTACTCCTTTTACAACACTTTTTGTAGTTCCTTTAGCTTATTATTCACCTTCCATTTATGATGAGTGAGATTGGGATGCAAATGATTTGCTATATATGGGATTGCATGTGTAGTACCTTTTTGTATTTTTTTCTTGCATATAATGTGATCTCCCCATATTGTGTTTCTTGGACACGATATTGTGGGTTGACCCAACTAGATATGTAAAGATTTCATTTACACTAACACCCCCATTTAAGTTTAATTTATGGAGTAATGTATGCATGATGATGAGTCCCAGCTACTAATCGATGTTAGGTACTCATGTAAAAATTTATCATAAAGTGGAGAAAAGGAGAAAACCCAATGGAAAATATAACTCCTCTCCAAAAGAGAAATAATGAAAATATAATGAAATATACAAGTGATGAAGATAAGTGATAAATGGAGGACTCTTCATGACCTCCCAAGGACTACTTCTAGCATAATATACAATAAATGACTCCCCCATAGGATATAAAAGAGATAATGTCAATTGACGTTCCCAAAAAGTAAGAAAGAAATAAGTCCATGATAATAAATGCTTCCTCCCAACATTGGTAGGAAAAGATAAATCATGTAGCCTCCCCTCAAAATGATGTGTGTTGTGTTGGTAGATGCTCAACATTGGATGGTGAAGACAATCCATGATCAATGAACAAAATTTATCCCCTTGGGAAGAAACAATGTCTTTAAATTCTACATATGATCCAAAGATTGATATGATAGCCATGATGTCTTTAAATCAAAAATCTCCAAGTCATTTTTGTCGTGTGACAAATGTTGATAACATGGATCAAATACCATATAATATTTAGGAATAGGGACCATGGGTGTATGCCAATAATTGGACCGATGTGAGTATGATATTGTTGCAGATGATGTCAATACAGATGATTGAGTCAGATAGGTCAGCTCATGAATATGTACACAATATGTCATGATAGAATTTGATGTAGGCAATAAAAGAGCAATATTCAAACATAGAAATTTTGATGCAACTTCATCAAAGTTGGCATCTTAGAGGATATGAATGTCCTCAATGGTGTCATCAAAATTTTCAATATGAGACTACAAATAGAGATGATATGTTTGGTATATATGAATCCCAGTGTGGTAGATATGGAATGATGATATTAATATTGAATAATGCAAAGAATCACTAGAACTCATGAATGAGTCAACACTATATTTAGATGTAGCAACAAGTGATGTGGGAGATAAGATCTCAATGCAAGCTATCTAACTAGATTGTTCATCCTCAAATAATGGTGTCTCACAAGATGTCTTAGTAAGACCACGCAATGTTTGCATATGTTAGAATTAACTAATTAGGTAATGTAATACCACGATCACAAATAAGTTGCTTCATTTCAACATTTTAACATTGAAGACAATATTCTATTGTATGCCTTTGTATCCCACAATATCCACACTTGATTATCCATTTATTGGGAAGATTATAAAGAATACTCAAATGGAAGGGATTTAATGTGAGAGACATGATCATATAAAAGCAAAGACATGATTACATAAACCAAAAATCTCAAAATAAAAACACCTAGATTTCCCCCTTGATTCAGAGAGTCCCCCAAGAATCTACTGTCAAAATATTGGCACCCCCAAACTAATGTCCAAGAGAAATTAGAACTTGTGTGGAGATTGGATACCAAATCAATTATTTGTAATGCATGGTTATTTTTTACAAATTATGAAAAAATATGCAATCCAAATCTTAAAAATATAAGAAAATTAAAATTCCTTGTGAAATTATGATATGCATAAAAAAAAGTTTGTGAAATATCAATAGTCAGGGTGAAAGTTATGCCCCATCAAAATTCACTTACACAATTGACTTTGAAGGCCAAAAAATGCATTGAAATAGTACAATTTCCCTATTGTCTCAACGCTAAGGTGTCCATCATAGAAAGAGATTTTTGTTGACTATTAACACTTAAAAAATCAAATCCTCGTTTGCAAGTTCTATAAAAATGAAAAACCCCCTTTACAAGATTTTGAATAAGGTGATAGTTTGACTTTAATAGAGCCAAGCAGTTAGCATAATTTTGACAGGTACAAGAAATGCTACCTAATGGTTAAGACCTGGCCACTAGTGGTCAACAAAAATATATAACTTTTTACTTTATAGAAAATTATAGCATTAACATAAAACATCATGGCTTGTGACTTGGGCTCTTTAAGGAATCATATGCAAGTTAACTATTGTTACAATATGACCAAGTATGTAACCACAAACAGGTCGTTTGGGGGGTAGCTAGAGTCTGTTGAGGGGCATTGACTAGACAGGGCATAAAGGTTGCGTGGGAATATATGGTGAATGAGTAAACTCTTCATGCCAATAGAAGGATTTGTTGGAAACTTTGCAAATGCATTGAGAGTATGAGCTAGTGGGTTGGTCACATGGGGGATGATTCCTTGAGTGTTGAGGATGTGGGTTAGGCATGTAGAGATGGATTAATGGTGTAGGGACCATTATATTTGAAGCTCACCTTGTAGTGCGAGAGGTAGGCTATGACAATGGTTGTATGGTTGGCACAACTTATGGTGGATAAGTGACCAATGATTTTGGTCACTGAATTGGGCGTAGTTGATGTAGATGATGCCCAAGTGAATTTTGCAACCCTAAACAAACCTTTTGATCTCCAAACTATGACTAAAATACTCTTGGCATCCCTAACACACTAGTGTGTGGCCTATGATGGAGGTCACATGTAGGATGAAAGTGTTGGAGAGGCTACATGGGAAGTGAAGAGGTTGTGACTAATGACCTTCAACACAACTCTGAGCTCTATTAAGAAGAATGGTGATGGAAGTAGAAAAATTGAAGATTCCCTAAGTTGACCCAATAAGAAACACTTGAACCTCCAACAATGGAGACCAATGACCAAAAATAGGACTTTTTTTTTGCAAGAATAAATTTTAACCCCAAATGGGTAGGTGGGTAGAGGGCAATTTTTGCCCTTTATTAATTTTTTTAATTTTTTGCAAATTTTCTACATTGTATGGATTTGTACAATACCATACCATACTACAAGGTACAAGGTACCAAAAACATGCAAAAAGTGAAAATTACCAAATTAAGCTATTTTTTATTTCTCAAGCCTTCTAAATGCAATGATGTTCATTTGGCTTCACAATGATTCGATGATAGGGATAGTGTGGGAGTCACATCAAGATGTGAGAAGTAAGATGATCTCATGGCTCTCATATCATGTTTGAGAATTCCAAGATATGAAAGCATGAATTGATATCCTTCCACAAGTGAACGAATGAATAAAATTGGATGTCTATCATATAAATGAAGAGTGTGTAAATACAACGATGAGCCTTGCTTATATAGGTAAGGATGAGGAGATGAGAAGGTTGTTGCACACATGTTTGGCATTGTTTGTCATTGATGTCAACACTTTGTTTTGGATATTGTTGCACATATGTTTGGCAGTGTTTGTCTTTGATATACACTTGGTTTGGGTTGTCATTGATGTTCATGGTTGTGCTAATAGTGATATTGCTAATATTCATGGTTGGGTGTTATGCCTTGTTTGATGACAGTTAAAGTTGTATTGAGTATGGTTATTGTCAACAAAAAAGATATCATGATGATATACACTTAGTTTGGGTTGGCATTGTTTTTAATGGTTGTGTTAATAGTGATACTATTGATGTTCATGGTTGGATGTTATGCCTTATTTAATGATAGTTAAAGTTGTATTGAGCATGGTTGTTTCTAGAAAAGATGATATCATGATGATACATTAAGATGAGGATTGGAAGCATTAAGATGAGGATTAGAAGTATTAAGTGGAGGATTAGAAGTTGGAGAGATGTTGCTAATGATCTCTAGTATGTTTTATGCTCTCTCTTCTTGTTCGTGAGGAAGTATGTGTTGCTACATGGATGTTCTGGTCTCTACATGTTGA
Organism: Sequoia sempervirens; assembly: GCA_007258455.2. Taxonomy (NCBI): domain Eukaryota; kingdom Viridiplantae; phylum Streptophyta; class Pinopsida; order Cupressales; family Cupressaceae; genus Sequoia; species Sequoia sempervirens. The sequence continues at coordinate 41,585 of VDFB02054263.1, read as the reverse complement.
TGAAAGTTTTTGCTATAGGAAGTTACTTTGAAGACTATTTGGGAGAATACTCTGCATTCCTTTTCCTTTAAAGATATAATATTGTGGTTTGGGATTCAACATTCATGCTTTGTGGATGTTGCAATCCCATCTTTTCAAGTCACTTGTGTTTCCAAGGAGGTTTCTGGTAATTGCAGTGGGTTGGAAATTTTTGTTGCTTGTTAGGGTTGGTCCAGAAAATGCTTTGGATTTCTCTGCATTGATGTTTATGCTTTTGCGTCTTGGTGAGCATTCTCTCAATTTTTATGCAATGTCTCAGCTCAATTTTCATGTGATGGTGTTTACCTCTAGTTGGTCTATTAATGCTCTATCTCATTGTTGTGTATTTTATGCTTCTAGGATGAATTGTCGTGTTTCTATTTGGTTTTCAGTTGTTGTTCATGACATGACAGTATGAAAGAAGTATATGGAAGTGTTGTTGGATGTTCATAGAATTTCCTTTTGTGGTCCGCATATCATTGATTGATCTCTTTGGTGCCACATATTATTTTCAGTTGGTTTTCTAGGTAATTTGTGGACGTCTAGTCGATAGGGCTTGTTCTCTTGTTTGTGTTATGTTCTTGGGGGTCTATGCTAGTAATTGAGGTTGTGTTATGATGCATTTGGGTCTTGAATTATCTTATTGAGAACCACTTTGGGTAAATTCAATTGAAAGTGTGTTTTGTGCTGACTAGTAATGTGTTGCATGTTTCATCTACATGTTTCCTTATTGTTGAATTGGGATGTTGTGTGCCAGTGTGTTTATGTTTGGGATCACATTGGAAAATGTAATAAGACTATTTTGGGTTCCATTTATCTCCTAGATATGATAACATTGTGTTTTGTGATCGACTTGTTACATCAAGGTTATTATTTATCTTCTATCTTGGTCAACCTTATTGGTGTTTTGTGATCTTGTAGAGGATATAAATGGAAGAAAAAATTAGTTACAAGGTTTGTGAGTGAGTGGTGGTGTGTGAGTATGGAATGATGAAGTGATTTGTGAAAAAGAAGAGTCAGATGAGCTTTAATGCCTCAGTCAATAGAGTGTATTGTTGATATATGTTGTAATTTTCATATCTTCATGTATCCTACTATCAGGCAGTGAGTCTCTTCACTAGGTCCTTGTTATTTTATCTTTCCCTGGATTTGTGTGCCTCAATACTGCAAGTCCTTTGTATCTTTCCCTAAGGTTGTTTTCCTTAGCTTGCAATTCATTCAAGGAGTAGTGTGCTTCCTTAGGCAATGAGCCTTAAAATAAATTATAATTCTGTAAGCAGTGAGCTTCCTATATTGTGAGATTTCTCACCATGGTTTTTCCCTTCTGGGGCTTTCCATGTAAATCTGGTGTTATCTTATGCATGTGTGTTCATTTTCCTATCTTTCATTGGTGATTTGTTTAAGTGTTGTTTTGTTTATAAGTTATTTATCTTATTAAAAGTCTAAATTTGCATGTTGTTGAAGGGTTTAAGATTTTATAGATACTAATTCACCCCCTCTCTCAATATCTGGGTGTGTTCAATAAAGGTAGGAATGAATGACTAACTACCCTTTCAAAGGTGCAACACTTGTGATCTCACTTGAAAAGTGTGTGAGCAAGTGGAAAGTATGCCTACAATAGGTGTCTCAAGTGATGAGCACACATGTTTCAACCATATGAAGTGATATGAAAGTGTGAAATAGCGTAAGTAAATTTAAGCTAAGTGTGAATAGGTAAATCCTAGAAATATGATATCCTAAATAGATATGTAAAGACACTATTTACACTAACACTAAAGAGGAGGTGATACAAATATATCATGAGGGAAAAACTAGTTGAGGAGACACAACATTTTGTCATCTATTCATTTGTTGATATGCATTACCAATTATATGATAACTTTTTGTAAGAGGAGATGGATTAGCATGAAATATATTACATGAAGATATATAAGTCTATGAGTAGTAGGAGAAAAGGATATAGAAATAGGATAATCATAACACATATGAATATATTTCAATGTTAAAGTATCATGGAGGTATAGGGAAGCATAAAAACATCATTAATGGTATGGATGACTCCCTAAGGCACTTGAAGATATAACAAGTACAAGAATAAAATAATAAAGAACTAGTGTACATCACCTTAGGTCATCCATGATGATATAAATGAGAATAAACATGGGGTTCCATATCATAACATGATAAAATATAAAATTATGCATGGGTAACTAGTAATCTAACACCACATATATGTAATTTAAGTATATTCATCAAAGCACATTGTTATTCCCTTACCCCTATAGTGTGTATCATGTTATGAGTAGTCGGCTTGTGGCTAACTTAACTCTTAATTAAGTCATATTATCTTTATTATATTGTTATTTAGTTGTTTAGATCAACCTAAGGCATATATAGGGTTATATAGGTAAGAATAGGTGATATCCTAGGCATAAGTATGGTATATATAGGAGGTATAGGTAGGTTAATATCATCATGTTGAGTATTGGGTTCATATTAAAGAATATTGGAGGTATGCCCCTTGAAGTGGATTATGAGGTTTCCCCCTCAAAGTGGCATATCATTATCAAGTATTTGCAATATATTTACTATCATATCTTCTATTGTATGAGTTATTTTATAACAAGTGGTATCATAGCATGATCTTGGCACCATTGCGACAAGGCATTTTTTCAATTTTAGAGGTCATTTTGTGAAATGTATATCACCCCAATTTTGGTGAATTTTTGTATGAATTTTAAAGGATTTTTGAAGAACATATTGGAGCAACTAAATTCCATATTTTAGAGGAATTGGAGCAAAATTGAGTGATTAATTACAAAATTTAGGGTTTTTTCCCAATTGTTTTGGAAAGCACATATTTTCCAAACATTGTTTATTTGATTCCTAATTTTTAGTGGGTTTTTGTAGAAGTAAGACAAGAGCCTAAAATAAAAGTTTCAGAGTAATTAGAGCATAATTTATTTATTTATTGCAAAATTAGGGTTTCCAACAAACTCTCTCAAGGCTACAAAACACCTAATTTTTGGGATATTTTTCTAGAAAAGTGAAACCTGGGCTTTAATAAGTTACATAAAATTTTCATATTATTTTGACCTCATTTGTGTGATTTATTAAAAATTTGTCTTTCTAGAACTTCTTCATAACAAAAAGTAGCCACAAAAAGGAAGAAAAGAAAAAGAGCAAGAGAAAAAGAAAGAGAAAGAGAAAGAGAAAGAGAAAGAGAAAGAGAAAGAGAAAGAGAAAGAGAAAGAGAAAGAGAAAGAGAAAGAGAAAGAGAAAGAGAAAGAGAAAGAACAAGGGCAAGACAAGACTAGGGACAAGAAGCAATAGTAGAAGAAGAAGCAAAAGTACAAAAGAGAAAGAGAAAGAACAAGAACAAGAATAAGAGAAAGAAAAGATTAGGAAAAAAGAAGAATGAGAACAAGAATCAATAGTAGGAAAAGAAGCAAAATTAAAAAAAGGAGATGAAGAAGAAGAAAAAGAAAAAAATATCATTGAGGACAATGCTTTTGTAAAGTGGAGGGAAATGTTATGCGCCTACCCCTATAGTGTGCATAGTGTTATGAGTAGTCGACTTTGGCTACCTTAACTCTTAATTAAGTCATATTATCTTTATATATGTTATTTAGTTATTTAGGTCACCCTAAGGCTTATATCTAGGGTTATCTAGGTTGGCTTGGGTGATATCCTAGGCATAAGTATGGTATATATAGAAGGTATAGGTAGGTTATTATCATCATGCTGAGTATTAGATTCATATTGAAGAATATTGGAGGTATCCCCCTCCAAGTGGATTAGGATGTTTCCCCCTCAATGTAGCATATCATTATCAAGTATTTGTAGCATATTTACCATTATATCTTCTATTGTGCAAGTTTTCATAACACACATACATATGTGTACATTGTATCACATATCCTTGTTAAAGTTATAAAATATATGCATTATGAGAAGTATATGTACCTAAAAAGGAACCCTACACAAGATAATCTACAAGGGATTGATATAGAAATGCAATCATAACCTATGGTTTCATCTTGTAGGAGAGAATCAAAAATACCATTAAAGAATAAAGAGGAGGCCATGATAAAGAGAAAAATTGACATGAGATAAAAATAGTGATGATAGATTGAAATCAAAGGTCAAATCCCAAATTCAAGAGGTGGAAGGGTAGGGATAGAAAAACACATGAAATAACTAGAGTCCAAACCCAAAATAAAGTAGAACAATAAAATATAAGGATGGATCCAAACTTGAACCAAATAGAATATAAAATTATTAACTGCCTGTTTGCTAAGAAACATTGGAGTGCTATCTTTTATAATTTTTTTGCTATTTTTCATCATAAGCTTAGTTGGAAAGAAGCTATGTTGGGATTTGGATTGCACAATGATGTGGTTGTTAATTCTACCAGACAAGTTATTTTATGACATATTTGGAAGGCCAGATGTACTGTTGTGTTTTCAAACTGTGATAGGGCGAATATACTTGTTAGAAAATGAGCAACAAACAAAGAGTGCAAATAACAACTAAAAACACCCTACACCTCAAGATTGGCCTAATGATTAACTTAACTAAGCAAAATGAAAGATTTCACCTTGTTGAGTTGTCCTTTGGTTGGCCCTTTGATCTTCGATGTTGTATGCTCCTTTGGTGGCAAGAGATGCAAGCTATGAGATGAGATGAGGATGGAAAATGAGTGAAAATGGATGCAAGTATGAGAATTTGGCTAAGTATGGCTGAAGAGAAAATTTTGCAAGAGTTTGGCTAGCATCAATGATCTCTCCCTCAAAATGAGAGAAAAGAGGGGGTATTTACAGAGAATTTTGGACTCTCTAGGGAAATGGATGGTTGAGATTGAGCCACCAAGATCAAGATGTAGGGCTAAGGTGAGTTGAGAACTCACGAGCCCTCACATCTTGACATGTGACATGTGAAGTGGCTTGAAAATGATGATGTGGACATGAATTGGAAGGAGAGTACATGACATGGAGGTACTACATATTACCTTGGGATTGGACAAGATCTCCTCATAAAGGAGGTTCTTGTCCCCATGTGGGTGAGAGGACATGTGCGGAATTAAAAATTCCTCAAATATCCACATGGGGATGAGAAAAGGAATTTTAAATTCCAAGGAATGCATTGGGGGATTAAATGTGAATTAAAAATTCACATGGGGAATGGAGTGCCTTCTCCAAAAGGAGAAAGCCTTTAATGAAGTTGACTTAGGACACATTCCATAAATGATATGGGGATTAGGTTGACCTAATTAGGTGATTAAGGTTGTGCAAGTACTTGATTAGATAGATTAATGACAGATTAGAGGCAAGTGGGAGATTAGGAAGAGTTCACATGTGACTTGATGTGACAAGTCAAAGATCACATGGGGAAGAGAAAAAAGAATTTAATATTCCTTGGAAGGATAAAAGGAATTAAAAATTCCTTGAGAGGTTGAGTAGGCTAGTTAATAAAGGATTAGAGGAGGGTTAGGTGGCTAAGAGAGATTAGAGGCCAACTTGCAAAAGTTGGAGGATGTGACACATCCTAGTCAAGGATTAGGCATGTGCACATCCCTAATGATAAGATTAGAAGATGGATTAGGATTATATAAAAATGATGGAGGATGTGACATATGATGAATTAGATAAATGTCATATTTATTTAATTCATTTGATGAAAGGGGGAAGGTATTTAATTATTTAACTAGATACCTTAGGGATTAGAAGAACTTTAGAGGTATTAATTAAAAAATAATGATATTACTTAATTAATGCGGATAAGGGAATGTTTAGATGAAAAGGAATAAATTTGGATTAAGTGTCCAAATTTAGGTGTCTACACAAACAACTATTTTTTGGAAACTGGGATTCTAATGCTTTACTCTAACATAGTTTTTTAGATTTATTTTTTGTGTTCATAGCTCCAAGGTTAACCAAAGAAGAATGCAATTGTCATGGCCCAGCTTCAACAAATTCAAGAGTAGGTTAAACAACTTCAAAACAACAACAATTTGAATTTATGTAAAGTGTTTTAGTTCAAGTTTTAGCCTCATGTTTAGTTTGGTCATAGCCATCTGTTGGCTCATTGTACTTTGCTACTAGTTTGTATTGTTATCTTACTCTTTTAGCTACCAATTGGTAGTTGTTATTCTTTGTAATCTTGCTTTGTTTAATAAATAAATAAATATTATTAACTGTAATAAATATCATATTTAAACCCTAATAATGGCACGTCCCTTTCCAAATTTCTAATGAAATAGTATATTTACAACATAATGTGTATCTAAACAATAAAAAATTGTTTATACTTAAATAACATGCATAAAATTAGCTAATTAACATATGAACTTGCACATAATAGACTTGCACAATGAAACAAACTCCAACAATAGATTTTGTTGATGGCAATGGAATGTTATGAAAATCAATACAATAGTAGCAAGAACAATTACAAATTTAAGATAACAATGCTCACTCTAGACTTCCTTGTGAATCCTTGATGCTCCAATGTACTCCTTGAGTGAGAATTCTCCCCTAGAAAAAAAGGGTTTTCATCCTCTAATTCCAACAACCAATGGGGTTTCGTCCACTAATCTTAGTCTCTAATGTGTTTTCATCCACAAAATATTGAGCACAAAGTTCCCAAAAATACATAACATAACATGATAATCCTTACAATTGAAATGCTTCCTATCTTATATGTAATCCTTTAAAAGGTTAAACTAGGTCAAGACCAAGACCCAAATGGTGTGAGAAGGCCTAAATTTGAGTTTTACACGCTATCATGGGTTGACCTTGTGGCCCTTGCAAACTCTTCTATTGTTCTACATGATACTATTTCACTTGCATTCCTCATGCTACTATTGTTACATAGGTCAACCTTACTGTCAAACTCTCTCATTGTCCTTATCTTGGTAGATGTTGTTGCAAGTATGTTGTCGGTATTGTCATTGATCTCGATAGTTGGTGATTGATGTCAATAGTATGGAGATTGTTGGAGATTGCTAGTGTTGGAGTTGTTGGTGGTATTGTCATTAGTGTTATCAATGTTGATGCTAGTATAGATGTATTGTGGTTTGATAAGGTGTTGTGGTGATATCATTAATTTTTTTATTGATCTCTTGTATGGTTGTGATGGGTAAGTTTGTAGTTTTAGTAAGTTCACTTGGTTTCCAAGTGCTTTTGAGAAAATTTGAATAACAAAGTATTGTAGTGTGATAGAGGTGTGTTTAGTGTTGTGCTCTACATTTCTTCATGGTTGAATATATGATTGCTTGGTTTGGATATGATGATTCAAAGGCGTTCAAAGGTTCTATATGCAACTTTTTAGGTTTTGGATTGTGCGGTAGTAAAAGTTATGTTTGACAAAAGTGTCTATCTATGTAGAAGGTTATCTGAGAGAAATGAGATTGCTCCACATTTCTCTACATTGTTGTTTCTTGTCTTGTGGATTTGCAAACATGCTTATAGTTTTTGTATCTACATTCCCTTAAAGTTTTTGGTGTTGAGTTGCTCTGCAAGTTTAGTTCTTGTGTTGAAGTTCAGCGGTAGTGTGTTTGGTTACACAAGATGAAAGTAATATTTGTTTTGAAGGTGGTTGTGGCAGTGTTATAGAATATTTTGAGGTGTTGTGTGGATGTTGTGGAGTGTTGCTATGTGGTCTGTGTGACCTAGAGAAGTATGTATGCAGTCGCTTGCAATGTTAGTTCAAGTATAGCTGACTTGGTGTGCTAGTGCTATTTGTGGAGGCACCTCATGGATTGTGGATGTGTTGAGTAGTGTGGAGATGAAGATTTGGGCCCTAGTTAACCCTTGGTGTGGTATGCCTTCACTTTTTTTTTATCACAGAGGTGTTTGAGGTCGACCTATTTTGGTGTTGCATGTTTTAGGTGCATACATTTCATTAAGTTCAACCTAATTAAGATTATTTAGGTCATGCATGGTATATAAGAAAGGTGAATTGTTGAGATGAGTGTGTATCTGTAAGGTGTGTGAAAGATGTGAATGTGAGCAAGTGTGGTGATCTGAGTGTGAGCTTTAATGCATATGACTCTGAATGTAGTGAGTAGAAGGTGTCTACATTTTTAGTGTTCTTGAAGTTGTTGGAGGAAATGAGCTAAAGGTTGTAGATGGAATAGAGTTGTAGTGGTGGATTTTTCCTGTTGCCTTGAGATAGTAAATCTCTTTGTAACGGTCTTCTTCTATTCTTCTTTCTTCTTGGCAGTGAGCCACCCAGTAGTGAGCCCTTCTTTTTTGGGTAGTGAGCTCTTGGTAGTGAGCCTAATTGTATTTAGTATTCCTATTCATATATATGTGAGCTAGTCCGAATTGTGGTTTTTATCTTCTTCTTTTTTGACATAAATTTGGTGTTCTTATGTGTTTGCATTACTGTTTCATATGTTTACATTATGCTAATGCATGATAAGAGGTTAAGGGATAGCAAGGCTTTGAATGTTGATGAGGGATTAAATGGTTTCAATGTACAACTAATTCACCCACCCTCTTAGTTGTCTTGTGCATATAATAGGCGTTGGGTCACACCCTTGACCCCTAACCACCATTGGTTCTTGGGCATGCATTGGGATCTAACCCCGAACTTTGATGGTTCCTTGGCATGGGTCAGACAACAAATCAAATACCTACACTCTGATAACTCTCATAGTGAACAACCTTTCTTCTAGTTTTTAAAAAAAGTTACATGACAATTCCTCCCTCCCCAAGATTTCTTGTCCTCAAAATATGCAAATTGGGAAGCTTAAGTATCCCTATGCTAATGAGTTGAGTCATGATGTAATGTTCATAGACTCCAAATATTGTACCTATTAGATGATGAATCTTTGGCTAAAGAGTCCTATTCAAACTCGAATATTCAAGTGTCTTCATGTCAATATCATGAATACCACTGTAAGGCCCATGTGATTTGTATCTTGTATATTTCCACATTTGACTTGGAGTAGTGAAGAAAACCAACTATTTGTATGCTAGTGATTGAAAATATCCACAAACACCCATAAGATCAAGGGTTGATCCATTCATTTTCCACCATATTTTTATTGTGTCACTTTGATCTCTAGATGAGTATGATGATAACTCCCTTGAGTTCTAGTGGGTCGTATCATCATATTATAGGCTAGGATCCATATGAGTTTGGACCACTCTACTTGCATATGAGGTGGAATAAAGTTGTAGCAACCAAAAATTATCCCAAACTTTATCGTAGAAAACATTACAGTAGTTGAAATAATTTTTTTGTAGCTTCAATGGCTAAACCCCTTTAAAAAACATGGTTCATGATTGTTTTCCAAACATCTACAATTTAGCAGCTAGATATGATTGAGACCAATAGTATTAAATCAAAAAACTTAAAAATTAACATTATTAAAATGATATAATAGTTGTGGTACTAAAATCTCTTGCAAGAATCAACAACATAAAATTTGGAAACAAACATATAATGCTTCAAAAAATCCCAAAAACAACATCAAACTGAAGATCACTCAATCCTATGATTGAATACACTTGTATGGACTACTTTCCCTTGCAACTTATCTTTGTAATGTATCTTTCAAAGAAATGTTACCAATGTATGTCAATTATGATATTCACCTCTTCCAAACTAATGTTATAATATTTAACTTGGACTCCATAGAATCTATAGGCTGGAAGTTGGTTGCCATAGTTGTATTGGGCTTGAAATCTCTCTTCAAATAGTGATGTACATCAACCAAACTATTGGAACTTAATATTCCCAAGGGATGAGACGTTTTATGTACACAACATGAGGAAAAGGATATTCTCAAAAAAATCCATGTAATACTACATTTCTTCACTCAAAATCATAAATGTAACAGTTAGAAACCAACCTATTGTAGTTGCAAACACCTCAATAATGATAATGGTCTAGGAATTCCACCATGTGACTAGAAGTTCTTCTTTGGCTGCTAGGAAAGTGTGGGAATTGTTGGAGATGTTGAGGGTAGAATATCTAAAATATAAAACCATACTCAAAATGGCCCATGGGACATATCCTTTGCAACCAATACTCATCCCAACAATGTCATATTGAAGTTCCTCAGCCAAAAAAAATCATTCAATATTTTTCCCCATTGGTGGCCAACTTAGAAGTGAAATATTGTGCATGACCAAAATAGACCAAGTACCATTAGGTTCAAGCACTTTAACTTTAGAATAATTTATGTTTTCCACCCAATGGTCTTCCATCATGACCACTATGGGATCTCCTACTTCAATTCCTAGAAGTTCTACCTCCTCTTCCTTGGATTTCAACTCCATAGTGGACTTTCCCATTGGATGTATCCTTGACATGCTCTATATTACATTGAAGTATTTTATGATTTAAACGAGTTGTTGCATTCCATGTGTCCATCTACTATTTTGGCATGTTTTTGTGCCTACTTTTTCTTCTTATGTGGTGAAGGACCCCAAACATCTAGCTAAGATTTATGAGTATACCCTTGAGCTAGAAATAAATCATCACAATTCACTTGACACCTTATCCGTATCAGTGATAAGATGACAAGAATGGTTTCCCTCCATAAAATATCCTTTATAATAATATCACCATGCAAGGAAATCCTCCCAAAATGTCAATTTAGTATTTTCTATAACTTGAGACATAAAAATACCCTATTAAAATAATGTAACAGTTACAAGTGTGATAGACTTGTGCAAAATTTAGCCATGTGATTACTGTAGGAGTGGTAAACAACCATACATAGACTAAAATCTCTCCATTAGAAAATATCAGTAGTATATTTCTCTTCCCTATAGCTGGGAACCCCTATCAAACTACTTGTGTGAAGGACGATGAATTAATGGGGTGGCTATCAACAATAATGACAATATATTGGGACTGTCCAAAAATTAGGTCCATCACTGTCTTGGGAACTTCTTCACTATGATACAAGAATACCACCTTATCATAACTCAGCCTCCTTGTCCTTTGTTGGAGATCAGTCATCCCGTCCTTCTCATGATGTGCTAACCTAACAAACATCATAAATTCTCCCTAGAATCTCCTTGTGATTCCTCTAGATACTTCAATGGAAGCACCATGTCTCCTCAACTAGTGATGATTTCTCTAATCAATGATAGCCTTGAAAAATCAAGTTTCACCCATTGCTAGTCCAAGGTAGACCAAGTATAGCCACTGATAGATGACTTAGCTCTGAATAATGTTGTAGTTTTTTCCAATTGAAACTCCATGTAGAATTCTTTGCATGTCACATGTTCACCTAAAATGGTGACCTATTTCTTTGCACCATGATACTCAAAATTTTGGATATCTCATTCTTCATGAACCCTCCAAATTTCTTCTAGCTCGAAATCCACAACACCATACTAGGGTTAGTCACAAAATTTTGACCATCAAAATGACACCCATTTTTCTTACCTTCATCTAGCAACAAACTTCCTGGGGTGACTATCTCCATTTGGTCTTTAGGTGTAGTGAAATGACAACTTGGTAAATGTGTTCATTGTCCCTTAGTGTCTATGTTGGTTGTATATGAAAAATTTGGATAAAATAAAAATGATAAGACAATAACATGCATTACCTAATCCAAATCTTCAATACCTCAAATAGACGTAATGATGGATGAATTATTTGATTGATTTGATATGTTGGTTGCTCACTTCAGTAGCATAAAATTGCGATGAAGATGATAGATGAATGATGATAGATAGAAATGGATGAATAATTCAAGAATGATTTTGGCAGCATAAGGATACTTGAAGAATTAGCCCTCACAAATGGCTTATGAGAGGATTGATTCATAGACAATGTTTGATTTGGATTGATGGTTGAGAATGGATGTCAATAAGATGTCTTAATTAATGGCCAAGATTAAAAGTTGTATGAAATAGGGTTAGGGAAAAATTAGGGTAATGATAAGGATTAATGGCCAAGATTGAATTATAAGTTAATTCAATCAAGGGTGGAAAATGAATGAGACAAGAGAAGATAAGAATGGCACAAATAATGGGGTTGGCACAAAAAAAGAGGTTGTTGGAGAAAATTAAATAATTATAAAATTATTTAATTTGGGAGGGAATTAGGTGAATAATTAAATAATAAAAGCATTATTTAATTATAAAAGACATGTGACATGTTGACTTTTAAATTAAATAATAATTTAATTGAAAAATGGATGAAAATGACAAATTAGTAAATAATTAAATAAATAAAATTTATTTAATTATAGAAGAAGAGGATAATGAATAATTAAATAATTATTTAATTATAGTAGAAAAATGACAACAATTAAATAAATAAGCATTTATTTAATTATAGAAAGGAAAGGGCTAATCAGTGACGTAATTAAATAAACAAAATTTATTTAATTAATCAAGAGAAGAATAAAGGAAAAATTGAATTAATTAAATAATTAAGAATTATTTAATTAATAAAGGAATATGACCTTAAAAGATAATTAAATAATTAAAATTATTTAATTATGCAAGTAGAAGGAGGAATTGATATTAAAAGGTGGGTTCATAGGCGAAGGACAATTTTCAGTGTCTACATTTTTCCCCTCTTTTAGATGATGTTCGAGATGATGAGCTTTGTGTTGAGTAACATCATTTCAAAGAAGCTAAGGTATGGATAGAGGGAAATGGATGATGACAAAATAAAAGTGGGATGATGATGATATAAGAATAGGATGATGATGAAATAAAAGTGGGATGATGATGATATAAGAATAAGATGATGATGGGATGATGATGCCCCTTGAGAGGATAGGCAAGTTGGACAAACACGAGTATGCTCTCAAAATGAAATGATAAGGAGGGACAAGACGAATGATGCAAGATAAGAAGTGGATGAAGGAGATGAATGATACATTATGCTACAAGAAAGTGAACAACCATGATGTTTGATGTAGCACTAGACATGATGCACCAAGGTATAAGGACCGAGATGATGATGATGTGTCTCGTGCTCCAACGTAATACAACCTTGTCTACATACAAGATATGAATATTAGCTGGAATAAGTTGGATTTGATGCAAATGGAAGATAAAAATGATAACACACACAAGCAAACAAGCAAACATGCACAAATGATACCAAAAAAAATAAGGTATTGCCCCTGTCAAGTTGTAAACCGACGAGTAATTGATTGATTTATGATGGTGATTGATGATGATAGTGTTCTCATTGCAGGGAACGATATATCCCTAGATCAACAAAAGAATGATGATATTTGATTGATGATGATAGTGTTGTCATTGCAGGGAACAACATGTCCCTAGATCAACACAAGGATGATGATAATTGATTGATTGGGTTTACAACAAGACTAGGATCAAGACCAAAGGATGTGATTGGATTATTTGGCAAGATTGATCGACTTAATTGCTATGGACTAAGGATTGAATTGCATTTGGATTATTGCTTGGAATGATTAAAATTGATTTGATTTGAAGAAGTGGTTTGGAATGATATGATGATTTGATTGGATGACAGGATGTGATGAATTGAATAGAAGAATTGAGGTGATTGGAATGATTTAGATTGATTGGATTGATGAAGAAACAATTTGATTTGATGATAATGATGGGTTAATAATTTGAAGATTGATTTGAAGGAGTTTAATTGATGCATTGAATTGTTTTGAAGAATTGATTTGAAGAAATGATTTGGTTTGATTTTATTGCTTGGATTTTTGTTGGCTATTTGATTTTTTTGTCTTTTTTAGGACCTTTTTCCATTTTTTTTGTATTTTTGGGGATATTTTGATTTTTTTGTATTTTTGAAATGTTTTTTTTGGATTTTAAATGTTTTGATTTTTGGATTTTTGAAATATTTTGATTTTTTTGGATTTTTGAAATGTTTTGATTTTTTTGGATTTTTGAAATGTTTTGATTTTTTTTTGGATTTTCTAAATGTTTTGAGATGTCAATGGATGAAAATTTGGGTAGCCTTTGTGCTAGATACCAATGACAAGGGAAAACCAAGTCTAGGTGCAAGGATATAGATGGGATTGATGGATGGAAGGGTGAGTGATAGGATAAGAGATAAAAGGCTCATGGTAGATGGATGGATGGAATGGATGTATGCATCATAAGAGAGCAATAATGTGATCTCCAAGGATTATGTCGCATAGGAATAACATGCCCCATTCTAGGTATAATACTTAGGATTTTTCTTGACAAAGCATTGACAATGGGATAATGATATGATTGGTTGGAAAGGATGAGGTATGTCAAGAGATACCCAAAAAATGTTTCAAGACTTTGCTCCTATATCTTCATCAAGTCAAAAGGAGGATGAACGAACTCAAATATGATAGGTAGGTGTGATGGCTAAAGATGGTAGGATGGATGGAAATGATATGACATGAAAATGATAGGTTGGATAGATAAGACATTGCCCCCAAGTGTAAGTGACATAGAAGATCAACCTACACATGACATCTGTTTGCCAGGTTTTTATCATGGTACTTGTCCAGGGCGCCTATTTACCAGGTTTTCACCGTTGGATGAAGGGATTTCTCTTTAAATTTTTTTTTTTTGAATTTTTGAATTTTTGGATAGAAGGGGAATATGGATGGGAGGGATTCAAGTGTCTAGTTCCATGAAAGGTGATAGCCCCACTAGAGATGGATGTCATCGCATGGACCATGTCAAATGTGCTCATAGATGTTGGTAAGGGATGACATGAAAGGGAGATGGAGTAGGTAGATGGATTATGGAGGAAAATAATGGATTATGATGCAGATTATGTAGGGATTATATGGGACTTATGCGAAAGATGAATGGGGAGGCTTATACAAAAGCATGGACCATAGGAAGGTGGTGGGGGAGATATATAGGATAATGAGTGAAGGGTGAGGAGATGGAGGTGTGTGGAATTGGTGTGAAATGGAAGGGAACCATGACCAATGGTTGCACACACTGTGATAAACGTTGAAGATTTTGATGTGGATGGGGTGTAGGAAGCAATGGAGATGTCTTCTTAGGAGGTGGTGGATGTAGTGCTTTTGGTACCTACATATACTTAGTATTTTTATGATTTTTGTTTGGCTTGTGGGATTTTTGTAATTTTTGAATAGAATGGCAATGTGAGGTGGAAGTGGATGGTTGGGATTTTTGTGATGTAGATGCCTCATTTGACTTGCTTTCCTTTTTCTTAGGGACCCAAACCATTTTAGTTTTGGCCTTTACTTTATGGGCTTATATAACTTTTTGAATGCATTTTTCTTTGACTCTTTGCATTGATGCACTAAGGCATGGGGATTTTTAGGATTTTTTACTTTATAGGTAGAGGCATTGAAATTATTGCTTTTGAATCCCATGGGTATGGTGAAATGGGTGGAAGCTTCATGTTTATACAATGTGTGCATTTTTTGGTCATGATTAGGAATGTTAGGGTATTTATGGATAAATGGATAAGAGGATTGGATGGTAGGGATATTAGGTGTTGGGAGTAATGGTGGTAAAGTGGATGGAGGGTTATTAGGAGTTGGAAGTAATGGTGGTAAAGTGGATGGTGGAAGGTGTATGGTCACATGCTTTTGACATTTGTAGGATGGTGGAGGAGAGATGGAAACATATGTTTTAGGCATATGATAGGATTTATGATGGAAACTGGAGTTAGGAGGCATGGAGGAAGTACCAACATCTTGAGATTGGTGTCCTTGGGGTGTATATACAAGGCCATATGAGCGTGGAGGGAATTTTACATGGATGGGCTCCAAAATACCTTGTTCATGAAGGTCTAAACCTTTACCTTGGTGGTTTATGTTTTGGAGTATGCAATGGACAATGGGACTAGGTGTAGGTGGAACACTAGACACAAATTCCTTATTGGATGGAGAAAATGAAGCAAGGGAAGATAATGGTTGTTGTTGTTCTAAGGAGGAACATTCATGAATGAGGGTGGAAAGACCAATAGGATATGATGAAGGACTTACAATGGGGTCAATAGTGGGTGATGGAGGATCATTAGGATCTTGATTAGCATTGTGTTCACTTAGATCCAAGGTATTTTTTTGATCTTCTATGTGTACTTGGGAGGCATATGTCTCATCAAGGGAAGTGGACATTGATGGATCATGGATAGGACTAGGTGAAGGTGTATTTGGAATATCTTGCTCATGCATGGGTATAGTATCAAGTTGCTTGTGGATAGGCTCTTCATCATTATGGATATCATCTTGATCATATAAAAGATATAGATTATGGATAGGTTGGATGAAAGTGATTTGATCTTGATTAGGACTAGGGTTTGATGTTTCCACGTGCTTAGGATTAAGCTCTTGACATACCTCTTGGGTTGCTTGAATGGAAGTGGAATGGGACGACTCTTGAATGGAATCAACATGTTCTAGATGGTCAAAAACATGGAAACATGATGGAGGTTGACTTAGGCTCAATGGGGAAGACTCTTGAATAGGATCAAGGGGAGACTACATGAAGGGGTTGGAAGAATGGGCATGGTGTTTGAAGACTCTTTGGTAGGTTCAAACATATGATTTGGATGACATGGCGATGTTTGATTCCTTGCTAGTAGCCCTTGGGTCACATCCTTTGTAGGTGGATGGGTGGATTTGGGTAATGCCATAGGTTTGCTCTTGAAATTTTTGAATTTAGGGCGTAGAGATGATGGTGGGGGTAATGAAGAGTTTGATGGATTAGAAGGTGGATAGGCCAATGGATTAGGACTAGGACATGGTCGCTTAGGGATAGACATTTGATTGGATGGTGGTATGATAGAGTTATAGGGTGCATGAACTAGATTTGTGTTCCATTTGTCAAATGGAACATGAGAATTGAAAGGCTCTTAATTTTGTTGCCAAGGTGGACTTGAGCTCCTATGTTCTTGTTGTGATATGGGTGGATATGTTGATGTGGCATTGAAATGATAGGTAGGTGAGTTAGGTTGGCATGATGATGAAGGTGACACATAGGATTATGGTTGAATGTGTTGGGGTTGTAATGGTGTTTGAACTTGTGGTATGATTTTTTGTTGTGATAATGACAGAGGGGTTGCATAGGATAATGGTTATTGAGAGGTGGATTGATATGGATAAGGGTTGACATTAGAAGACGTGTGATACGGTGATGAAGGGGTAACATGATATGTGAATGGATGAGGTTGATATGATGATATAGGTGACACATAGGATTGATGTGAAATTTGTTGATGTGGTGATTGGACTTGATGTTGCGCTTGTTAGATTTAGCAAGTGGCCATGAGGTATTGGGCTTGTGCTATGAGTTGTTGCATTTGAGGTAATTGGTTTGTTTGAAGTTTTTGGATCATGTCATGGAATCCTTGCATGGTTTGATGGTTTAAAGGTGATTGGCTTGTTTGAGCTATGTGAAGTATGTCAACAATCTTTTGTGCTATGTATTCTAATGTTGTCATGGTGTAAAATGATGTTGATTAGATTAAAGAGATGATGATGATTGGGATATGATGTGGAATGACAAGATTGGATGATTTGGATGATGTGGTAAGTGTTTATTGGAAGTTTGACTTGGGCAATATCAAACACAAGATTTCACATGTAAATGCATGAACACACACACACCAAACACAATGATAAATTTGTCTTTCAAGGTTAAATGTTATGATTAAGCAAAAACTTGAATACACAACAACAAGCCTAATGCTAGTCAAGTGGGTATGGCCAATTAGGTCTTAAGCTAGGATGCACAAGGTTAACTAAGGATGATTTGAAAGAAAAATCCCGCTACACATCCAGGAGAAAGGGGTAACCCACCCTTCACCTTCACTTCCCAAAGGTATAAAGTCCTTTGGGGCTTAGCCAAGAGTGACAAGATTTCAACTCCCAAAGGAGTGTGTCTTTGGATTCACATTCGATTGAGGTCATCCCTTGGAGGGGTGTGTGCTCCAAGCATGCCTTCTAAGAAGGGTATGACAAAAGCGAACCAAGTGAGGTGTTTTGGAGGACACACACACTTGATTCACACTCACAGTTGTTAATTTCCCTTTAGAAAATCAAAATGTGTGTAAGTAAACAATGGAAGCACTTGTTCTTTTTAACCCAAAGTGAAAATGTGTGATGGAAGAAAATGGTTCTTTTTAATCCCAATTTCAATGATGTGACAATAAACAAGATTGATTTTAATAGCCCAAAATTCAAATGTGTGATCAAACAAGTTGTTCTTTTTAAGCCCCAAATTGAAGTGTGTTGGCAAGCAACGATTAAGAGATGAAAGATGAAATGTGTGCACCTAGACTTTCTTTAGCTCTAAATTTTTGTCCACCTAATCCAAGTTTTCCTTTGAAGTGTTTATTTTTCTGCACATTCACAAAACCAACAACAAATCCAAAACCCTAACAAGATAATTGATCACTAATATTAGAGGGTTAGCTAGTCAAGACAAATCTATTTTTTGGAAATATTTTTTGCATCAAAAATAAAAACACAGAGAGAAGACCCTTACTAAAATTTCTAGAGCTTTCCAAAAACGTAAAGAAATCCAAAAAAATTGTTGTTTTGCACCCAAAGTTAATTTTTATGAAAAATCATAAAAAAATTATAAAAAATTCAAAACAAGTCCAAAAATTCTAATTTTTTTACTGAAGGTGCTTGACATCATTCCAAATCTACAAAAAAATTTCGTGAAAATATCTACAACCTTTTGTGAGATATAAGTAAATCTTTGTAAAACCCTAATTTTTAAAGATCTATTTTTTGTCTGATTATTTTTCATCCAAATTAAAAACATAAAGAATAGAACCTATTAAAATTCAGAGAGATTTCCATAAATATAAAGAAATCCAAAAAATTCTCTAATTTTCTCTCAAAATTGATTTTTCATAAAAAATAACAAAAAAAATAATAAAAATTAAAAACAGGTCCCAAAAATATGATTTTTGGACTGAAAGCTCTTGATATTTTCCCCAACCTACAAAAAAAATTTTGTGATAAAATATGCAACTTTTTGAGAGATATGGTTGAA
>VDFB02054263.1:0-22505 GCA_007258455.2 Sequoia sempervirens | reverse complement strand
AGGGATGACATGAAAGGGAGATGGAGTAGGTAGATGGATTATGATGTGGATTATGGAGGAAAATAATGGATTATGATGCAGATTATGTAGGGATTATATTGGACTTATGTGAAAGATGAATGGGGAGGCTTATACAAAAGCATGGACCATAGGAAGGTGGTGGGGGAGATATATAGGATAATGAGTGAAGGATGAGGAGATGGAGGTGTATGGAATTGGTGTGAAATGGAAGGGAACCATGACCAATGGTTGCACACATTGTTATAAACATTGAAGATTTTGATGTGGATGGGGTGTAGGAAGCAATGGAGATGTTTTCTTAGGAGGTGGTGGATGTAGTGGTGGAATGGACATATAATGGTGGATGGAGCGATGGATGGAATAATGGAAGTGGATGGTTGGGATTTTTGTGATGTAGATGCCTCATTTGACTTGCTTTCCCTTTTCTTAGGGACCCAAACCATTTTAGTTTTGGCCTTTACTTTTGGAGGTATGGGCTTATATAACTTTTTGAATGTATTTTTCTTTGTCTCTTTGCATTGATGCACTAAGGCATGGGGATTTTTAGGATTTTTTACTTTATAGGTAGAGGCATTGAAATTATTGCTTTTGAATCCCATGGCTATGGTGGAATGGGTGGAAGCTTCATGTTTATACAATGTGTTCATTTGTTGGTCATGATTAGGAATGTTAGGGTATTTATGGATAAATGGATAAGAGGATTGGATGGTAGGGATATTAGGTGTTGGGAGTAATGGTGGTAAAGTGGATGGAGGGTTATTAGGAGTTGGAAGTAATGGTGGTAAAGTGGATGGTGGAAGGTGTATGGTCACATGCTTTTGACATTTGTAGGATGGTGGAGGAGAGATGGAAACGTATGTTTTAGGAATATGATAGGATTTATGATGGAAAGTGGAGTTAGGAGGCATGGAGGAAGTACCAACATCTTGAGATTGGTGTCCTTGGGGTGTATTTACAAGGCCATATGAGCGTGGAGGGAATTTTACATGGATGGGCTCCAAAATACCTTGTTCATGAAGGTCTAAACCTTTACCTTGGTGGTTTATGTTTTAGAGTATGCAATGGACAATGGGACTAGGTGTAGGTAGAACACTAGACACAAATTCCTTATTGGATGGAGAAAATGAAGGGAAGATAATGGTTGTTGTTGTTCTAAGGAGTAACATTCATGAATGAGGGTGGAAAGACCAATAGGATATGATGGACTTACAATGGGGTCAATAGTGGGTGATGGAGGATCATTAGGATCTTGATTAGCATTGTGTTCACTTAGATCCAAGGTATTTTTTTGATCTTCTATGTGTACATGGGAGGCATATGTCTCATCAAGGGAAGTGGACATTGATGGATCATGGATAGGACTAGGTGAAGGTGTATTTGGAATATCTTGCTCATGCATGGGTATAGTATCAAGTTGCTTGTGGATAGGCTCTTCATCATTATGGATATCATCTTGATCATAGAAAAGATATAGATTGTGGACAGGTTGGATGAAAGTGATTTGATCTTGATTAGGACTAGGGTTTGATGTTTCCATGTGCTTAGGATTAAGCTCTTGGCATACCTCTTGGGTTGCTTGAATGGAAGTGGAATGGGATGACTCTTGAATGGACTCAACATGTTTTAGATGATCAAAAACATGGAGACATGATGGAGGTTGACTTAGGCTCAATGGGGAAGACTCTTGAATAGGATCAAGGGGGAGACTACATGAAGGGATTGGAAGAATGGGCATGGTGTTTGAAGACTCTTTGGTAGGTTCAAACATATGAGTTGGATGACATGGCGATGTTTGATTCCTTGCTCGTAGCCCTTGGGTCACATACTTTGTAGGTGGATGGGTGGTTTTGGGTAATGCCATAGGTTTGCTCTTGAAATTTTTGAATTTAGGGTGTAGAGATGATGGTGGGGGTAATGAAGAGTTTGATGGATTAGAAGGTGGAGAGGCCAATGGATTAGGACTAGGACATGGTCGCTTAGGGATAGATATTTGATTGGATGGTGGTATTATAGAGTTATAGGGTGCATGGACTAGATTTGTGTTCCCTTTGTCAAATGGAACATGAGAATTGAAAGGCTCTTAATTTTGTTGCCAAGGTGGACTTGAGCTCCTATGTTCTTGTTGTGATATGGGTGGATATGTTGATGTGGCATTGAAATGATAGGTAGGTGAGTTAGGTTGGCATGATGATGAAGGTGACACATAGGATTATGGTTGAATGTGTTGGGGTTGTAATGGTGTTTGAACTTGTGGTATGATTTTTTGTTGTGATAATGACAGAGGGGTTGCATAGGATAATGGTTATTGAGAGGTGGATTGATATGGATAAGGGTTGACATTAGAAGACGTGTGATACGGTGATGAAGGGGTAACATGATATGTGAATGGATGAGGTTGATATGATGATATAGGTGACACATAGGATTGATGTGAAATTTGTTGATGTGGTGATTGGACTTGATGTTGCGCTTGTTAGATTTAGCAAGTGGCCATGAGGTATTGGGCTTGTGCTATGAGTTGTTGCATTTGAGGTAATTGGTTTGTTTGAAGTTTTTGGATCATGTCATGGAATCCTTGCATGGTTTGATGGTTTAAAGGTGATTGGCTTGTTTGAGCTATGTGAAGTATGTCAACAATCTTTTGTGCTATGTATTCTAATGTTGTCATGGTGTAAAATGATGTTGATTAGATTAAAGAGATGATGATGATTGGGATATGATGTGGAATGACAAGATTGGATGATTTGGATGATGTGGTAAGTGTTTATTGGAAGTTTGACTTGGGCAATATCAAACACAAGATTTCACATGTAAATGCATGAACACACACACACCAAACACAATGATAAATTTGTCTTTCAAGGTTAAATGTTATGATTAAGCAAAAACTTGAATACACAACAACAAGCCTAATGCTAGTCAAGTGGGTATGGCCAATTAGGTCTTAAGCTAGGATGCACAAGGTTAACTAAGGATGATTTGAAAGAAAAATCCCGCTACACATCCAGGAGAAAGGGGTAACCCACCCTTCACCTTCACTTCCCAAAGGTATAAAGTCCTTTGGGGCTTAGCCAAGAGTGACAAGATTTCAACTCCCAAAGGAGTGTGTCTTTGGATTCACATTCGATTGAGGTCATCCCTTGGAGGGGTGTGTGCTCCAAGCATGCCTTCTAAGAAGGGTATGACAAAAGCGAACCAAGTGAGGTGTTTTGGAGGACACACACACTTGATTCACACTCACAGTTGTTAATTTCCCTTTAGAAAATCAAAATGTGTGTAAGTAAACAATGGAAGCACTTGTTCTTTTTAACCCAAAGTGAAAATGTGTGATGGAAGAAAATGGTTCTTTTTAATCCCAATTTCAATGATGTGACAATAAACAAGATTGATTTTAATAGCCCAAAATTCAAATGTGTGATCAAACAAGTTGTTCTTTTTAAGCCCCAAATTGAAGTGTGTTGGCAAGCAACGATTAAGAGATGAAAGATGAAATGTGTGCACCTAGACTTTCTTTAGCTCTAAATTTTTGTCCACCTAATCCAAGTTTTCCTTTGAAGTGTTTATTTTTCTGCACATTCACAAAACCAACAACAAATCCAAAACCCTAACAAGATAATTGATCACTAATATTAGAGGGTTAGCTAGTCAAGACAAATCTATTTTTTGGAAATATTTTTTGCATCAAAAATAAAAACACAGAGAGAAGACCCTTACTAAAATTTCTAGAGCTTTCCAAAAACGTAAAGAAATCCAAAAAAATTGTTGTTTTGCACCCAAAGTTAATTTTTATGAAAAATCATAAAAAAATTATAAAAAATTCAAAACAAGTCCAAAAATTCTAATTTTTTTACTGAAGGTGCTTGACATCATTCCAAATCTACAAAAAAATTTCGTGAAAATATCTACAACCTTTTGTGAGATATAAGTAAATCTTTGTAAAACCCTAATTTTTAAAGATCTATTTTTTGTCTGATTATTTTTCATCCAAATTAAAAACATAAAGAATAGAACCTATTAAAATTCAGAGAGATTTCCATAAATATAAAGAAATCCAAAAAATTCTCTAATTTTCTCTCAAAATTGATTTTTCATAAAAAATAACAAAAAAAATAATAAAAATTAAAAACAGGTCCCAAAAATATGATTTTTGGACTGAAAGCTCTTGATATTTTCCCCAACCTACAAAAAAAATTTTGTGATAAAATATGCAACTTTTTGAGAGATATGGTTGAATCTTTGAAAACTAGGGTTTTGTCCCAAAATGATGCAAACCCTGCAACAAAAAGCCAACAAAACTTGCAACAAAAAGGATCCAACTCCAAAGTTCCTCAAAAATTTCCAAAATATTGAGCTAAAAATCAGTTAGGGGGTTCACGTTAGGTTCACCAAAATGTATATGAAAAATTTGGATAAAATAAAAATGATAAGACAATAACATGCATTACCTAATCCAAATCTTCGATACCTCAAATAGATGCAATGATGGATGAATTATTCAATTGATTTGATATGTTGGTTGCTCACTTCAACAACATAACATTGAGATGAAGATGATAGATGAATGATGATAGATAGAAATGGATGAATGATTCAAGAATGATTTTGGCAGCATAAGGATACTTGAAGAATCAAGCCCCCCAAATGGCTTATGAGAGGGTTAATTTATAGACAATGTCTAATTTGGATTGATGGTTGAGATTGGATGTCAATAAGATGTCTTAATTAATGGCCAAGATTAAAAGTTGTAGTATGAAGTAGGGTTAGGGTAAAATTAGGGCAATGATAAGGATTAATGGCCAAGATTGAATTATAAGATAATTCAATCAAGGGTCGAAAATGAATGAGACAAGAGAATATAAGAATGTCACGAATAATGGGGTTGACATAGAAAAAGAGGTTGTTGGAGAAAATTAAATAATTATAAAATTGTTTAATTTGGGAGGGAAGGTGAATAATTAAATAATAAAAGCATTATTTAATTATAAAAGACATGTGACATGTTGATTTTTAAATTAAATAATAATTTAATTCAAAAGTGGATGAAAATGACAAATTAGTAAATAATTAAATAAATAAAATTTATTTAATTATAGAAGAAGAGGATAATGAATAATTAAATAATTAAAATAATTATTTAATTATAGTAGAAAAATGACAATAATTAAATAAATAAGCATTTATTTAATTATAGAAAGGAAAGGGCTAATTAGTGACGTAATTAAATAAACAAAATTTATTTAATTAATCAATGGAAGAATAAAGGAAAAAATGAATTAATTAAATATAATTAAGAATTATTTAATTAATAGAGGAATATGACCTTAAAAGATAATTAAATAATTAAAATTATTTAATTATGCAAGTAGAAGGAGGAATTGATATGAAAAGGTGGGTTCATAGGCGAAGGACAATTTTCAGTGTCTACATTGGCCTCTCCTGTATCTATCACGTGTGAACCATAAGTCTTTAACCCATCAACAAACTCATTGGTCTTGAAGCAAAGGAGTTTGAGTCTTTCTAGGTCAAACTCTATGTAGCTATGTATATCATCATGGATTTTCCTTCCCTCATGTTAGCAATTGACAAAAGGGTTCAAAGGGGATAGAAACTTTGTGGCCCATTTTGGGCAACTCTCTATCATTTTGCAAATCACCATCAAGTCTTTGATTAACCTCATGCTTGATCATGATCTAGCTTAACCATTATTTTTTCAATGTGTAAGGGATGGATAACCTACAACCAATAGTGAGTGTAGCTTCATCAAAAATATGGTCTCCTGGATCCCACACCATTGCATGCAAATATCATTGAGCTCAAAAGAAGGGATCCCAATGCTCCAAGATATAGGGTGTAAGCTTCATCTCTCCAATATTATTAAGGTTTTTATGATCAACTTTCAATTATTCTTCATAAGGGCCAATCAAAGTCAAACCATTCTTCACAACAACATAACTAATATCTTGTGAATCATCATCACATGGCCCAATCATTCCCATACATTACAAATCATCATCGCACAATGCAATTAATTCCATACCTAAAAATTAGGCAAATGTTTCTTGGACATCATTTGTAATTATTAACACTTCTTCAACACATAATATTGAATCTTCATTAGGGATGATGCTATGCTTATATTATACCACACTACCTTCTGTCATTGAGGTGTCTTGTTGTTCTTCCTCTACAACATCTTATATCTCTATTTTTTTATTTCTACTCCACTATCATAACTTCTTTCTTGACCTTCTCTTGTGATTATGGCTTTAGTGTACTCTTCACTATTTCAAGCTCCACCATCTTGGGCTCCCCCTCTTTCACAAATTATTCCTTTGGATCTAGCTCCTTGATCACCTCCTTAGTAAATTCTAAACTCTTATTTTCTCCCTCTTCTTATATAGTCATAAAGGCTTCCTTTATTCAAATTCCTCCTATCATCTCTATCCCATCGTTCCATTCTAAAACCCTCTCTATGTGGCTGCTCCACATGACCTCTCCTTCTATTCCCATTCCCTATTTTTAACTTACAATATTAAAAAAAGATAAGTCATGATGGATGACTAGATCTAGGGAATTATATTCAATGAGATACCCCTCCATTTCATTCTCTTGTTGTGGGTGTACAAGTTGTTCTTTTGGCTTTCTTTCTTCCCAAATTTATCCCAACATTGTTCTATTCTTTTGTCCATTTTCTCTAGAATGTGATCAAAGACATCTTCAAGTGAATTTGTAGATCTTCCTCTTTGATTTCCTATTTTTCTACATTAAAAGTTAACTTTCACCCAACAAAATGACAAGATCTTGGCTATGATACCCCTATCATGTCCCTTTCCATATTTTTGATGAAAATAACATATTTATAAAAAATAATATCTAAATAGCAATCATTTGGTTATACTCAAATAACATGCATGAAATTAGCTAATTGACATGTGAACTTGCACAATGAAACAAACTCCATCAAAAAAATATATTGATGATAATGGACTATTATGATAATCAATACACTAGCAACAAGAAAAACTACAAATATGAGATAACAATGCTCACACTAGACTTCCTTACAAATCCTTGATGCTCCAATACACTCCCCGAGGGAGAATACTCCCCTAGAACCATAGGATTTTCATCCTTTGATTCCAACGACCAATGGGGTTTCGACCACTAATCACAATCTCCTATAGGTTTTCATCCATATAAGATTGAACACAAAGTTCCCATAAATTCATAACATGACAATCCTTACAATTGAAATGTTTCCTATCTTATATGCATTCCTTCAAAAGGTTAAACTTAGTTGACCAAGACGCAAATGGTGCCCAGGCCCAATTTTGAGTTTCACACGCTATCATGGCTCAACCTTATAACCCTTGCAAACTCTCTCGCTATTCCACACATTACCATGTCACTCGACATTCCTCATGCTATTGTTGTTCCATAGGTCAACCTTACTTGCAAACTCTCCAATTGTCCTTGTTGGCTTGGTATGTGTTGAGTCACATGCTTGATCCTTGATTGTTGTTGGTTCTTAGGCACATGTTAGGCTCTAACACCCACATTTGATGGTTCCTTAACATGGGACAAGCAACATATTTGATGCTCGCTCTCTAATAACTCCTAAAGTGAATAATCTTTCTTTTGATTTTGAAAAAGGGGACATGAAAAATGAAGAAATAATAAACCCTAAGCACAAAACCTTACGAAGTGTAAGAAAGTAAAATTCACCATTTTATAGAATAAAAATAAATGCTTTCACAACACATTACCTAGGGAAATGACTAAACATAATAAAAGCCTAGGATTTATAGTTAACACTAATAATTGATAATATAATAAATACTCTATAATTAATATAAAAATTAAATAAATAGGCAAAACCTATTGGATCTAGATTTGATGTAGATTGGTTGTGCTATGTGTCATAAAACAATTTTCCAATTAATAAAAAATTGGGACTTGTTGAATGCCTATTCTTGAATTGAAAAGCTAATTATATAACTACCTAGTTCACTTTTGTGAGTGCAAGAGTGAATGAGACTAAAATTCCTTGGCTTGGGCCTTTACAACCTATTTACCTATGTGTTTATAACTTTGCATTTAGGAAAATGATATCAATATACATGCTTTAGTGTGTGCTAGATAAGGATTCACTCTCCTTTGGTTAAACCCTTAGATAGTTCAATTGAATGATAATGACAAAAAAATAAAGACAATATGCAACCATACAGTATGCTCCTAAGATGTTGATGCAACACTAATGCCAGTAGATTGTTCTTTTGATGCCCATAGATGCATGCATGTACTATGTTCTCCTAGGTCATAGATGATTCAAATGAATCAGGGTATTGAAATAATTCATGCTTTGGTCAACTCATAATCAATAGTAAGGGAGAGAATTTTTTTTTTTGCTAGGTAAAACACTGCTAGGGGCAGCACCTTGTATTGATTTGAAAAAGATGATTACATGAGTTTTTGCTTTCCAAAAAACATCCCTGGAGGCCTTTTCTGTCAAAGTGATCTTCCTTGAACACCTATCCCACCCAGATTTTCATGCATTTATAAAATTCATTACAAAAATGGCCCAATTTTTAGTACAGGCAGTATCATGACTCGAGACTGACTCTGACTACCCTATTGCTATTACTATTTCTTTCCAACATATAGCTAAAGAAATATTGATAACATACCCATCCAGACATTATCATTCATCATCTTCATCCGACTTTGAGCGTTTAAGGTATGCCTTGCATTTTTCTATCACTGGGCAGTTTGCTCCACATTTCTGGTGCGTTGGGCTTTTGGCCTTTTCCTCCGGGTCCCTGGGGTCATTTGCACTCCATCCTTCTCCATCACCGAGGTCCCAGTCATCATCATCACCAACCATAATTTCTTTTGTCAGAACGTATCTCGTTTCCCAACCACGAGGGAGATTGGTCGTCATCTTTGCTGCCTTGAGGAGGAAGAAAATGCTTTGTTCCCTTTCATCCCACAATTTTTCAAATCCTTCAAGGTCAATGGTCTAAACTAGAGGAAACCTCACTATCTCCTTCCCTCTCATTCGCATCATATGGTAGTTATGTGGCATGGGGATTTGTCTGTTCTCATCCACATTGTCTAGAACCGCGTCAATGTCACCCAACCATGCGTGCATGAAGACCATTTGGGTCATTTTTTTCCCATCTCCTTTGAGACGCCCATGTGCAAAAGCACTGCCAAGAACATTGTAGGGATCTTCGTATTTGCTCTGGCTCTGTGGTATGCCCTCAGAAATTCCGTCCCAACCACCTTCTTGGTTGCCCAGAGAATCAATGGATGGACCGAATTCATCAGCCCCTATAGCCGCTTATTAGTTATTTCCCCTCTGAAGGCCTGTTGTTGCTTCACCATGTCCAATGCAAGCGGGGTTTCCATTTTTCCACTCACCCATAGCTCGCCTTTCTGGAATTTTCTATTGCTTCTTTTTTTCAAATGCAAGTGTGATAGATTACTCCTTTCTCTACCTTTTATTGTTGAGGGCCTTGATTTATCATAATTCAATTTCCTATGTTTGAGTCCTTCGGAGCGTGATTAGCTGCCACCACCTTGGTGATGGTACATAAGCACATTAATACTTAATAATCCGACCTCCAACCCATCTATCACATTCCTCGAAAATTGTTTTATTTTGCTTATGCTTGATCTTTTGAAAATGACCCCTGTCTTCTCGAGAAAAATGCCTGGATATCGCTTTTATTGCCATGTGATTCCTTTTGCTACCAACATTGATTCCGACACTAGAGCTTTTCCCATCGCCAACTGATAGATTTTTCCTACCTGGCAATTTTGAATGCCTTTTCTGCCAGCTCATCCGCTTTATCATTTCCTTCCCTATAGATGTGACTAATTTTGAAGTCCTCGAACCCATCTGTCAAACTTCTTGACATGTTGTATAATAGATGATTTAATTTCCAATTATGGGTGGATCCTTTTCGAATTGCATTGATTGTTATCATCGAATCACCTTCTAAGTGAATCTATTTTGTTCGTGCATATACCCAATGGTATGGATTTTTTTGCTAAGATTCTACCCTATGAGTCCCTTGCAATGCACCCTGCCCCACTTGGAACTAGATTTCCATGAGCCGCTCCATCAAAGTTCACCTTTACCCATCCTAGCTCTGGTTCTTTCGAAGCTACTTCTGCTCTCTTTGCCTTGGTAGCTTGAGATGAGTTGTTTCCATTCAGAAGAGGTGGCTTGAGGCTAGGGAATTTTTTGATTAGGCAGTCATCCCAGTTTGTATATATTTTATGTTTCCCTCCTTGCTCTGAGCATCCTCATTAACCAACTCAACTATGGCTCTTTCAATTTTGTCCCATAGCCTGTCCTTGTTTAGTTTTTTCCCCTGGAAAATTCTCCTATTTCTTTCCTTCCACAATTCCCATATTACTATGGATGGTGTTATTTGCTAGATTCCTCCAAAAACTGTTTTGCTTCCTTTTTGTGGCCACATCTTGAACCATGTTGAGAGATCCACTGGCATAGGGTATTGTAGAATTAGCTTGTCTCTCACTGCATTCCAACACTTGTTTGCATACGAACAAGTTAAAAGAAGGTGGTTTGTTGTCTCCTCATGCTCTTTACAAAGGGAACATCTTCTTGTACCTTGAATTCCAAATGTGGCTAACCTATCCTCTATGAGAATTCTCCTTTGTATTGCCAACTATGCAAAAACACCAGCCTTAGGGAGGCATTTATTCCTCGAGATCAGTTTACATGGCCAATCTTGCTGAGTAATGGTTGACTCTTTTGCCTTGTAGCCTAGTTTCACCTTGTATGTGCCTATTGTAGATCCACACCATCTAACCTGATCCTTATCATTGGATGGCACAAAAAATCTTTCTTTGAGGATCTTTTCCAGTGCATCTTTTTGTGCTTGTGGGGAATTGAGTGTTTGTAGGTCATTCCAACACCAGATGGGGCCTCCTTGGTTGGTAATCTTTTTTCCATAGTTGACAACCTTATTCCCCCAAAGCCTTACCATCTCTTCTTTTATTTCATCTAGTCCAAGAGTGTTGCCAATGGGAGGTTTCCCACACCAAGATTCATTCCAGACTGAAGCACTATTCCCATCCCACACTTCCCATGTTACATGATTTGCTATTATGTCTTGGCATTCCATAATGAAATTCCAAATTGTTGATCCTCTTGGCGGGTTCACTGTTGTGAGGATTCTTATCGGATCATCTGAATCTAGGTACTTTCTTCTCATGATTTTGACCCATCTTTGCTCCCCCTTTATGTGAATGTCCCATACCAATTTGGCCCCCATGGCTTGATTCATGATGGATAGTTGTCTTATCCCTACTCCTCCCGCTTCCTTGGGTGTACAAATCTTGTCCCAGGCCAAAAGGGGGAACTTATTTTGGTCCCCTGTTCCACTCCAAAAGAATCTTCTGAAGATTTGGGTGAGTGCTTCTTCTACTGCCTTTGGGAGTTTTAGACATGACATTGAGTATATTGGTATGGCTGATAATACATATTTGACCATCAAAAGCCTGCCAATTGATGATAGCCATTTACCTTTCCATGTGCCTAGTTTATTCTTACAACTATTGATTAGATTCTCCCAGTAGCAGTTTTTGTTGATACCAACAAACAATGGAATTCCCAAGAAGCGCCTTGGTAGTGTGGAAAATTTTAAGTTCAAGATTCTGGCTATATCTCTTTGCAAACTTGGTTATATATTTAGGAAGAAGACTTCCGATTTACCCCATTTAATGCTATAACTCGAAGCTCTACAATAGTCATCCAAAAAAAATTTGATCACTCTTGCTTCCCTTCTACTGGCCTCTCCCATGAGGATTGTGTCATCTGCAAATTAGAGATGAGTTGAGGGCTCCAAACCATTGGCTACATGCACCCCTTTCCATTTTCCCTCACTTCCAATCCTTCTGCTTCCTCTCCTAAGAACTTTTGCCATTATTATGAACATAAATGGAGATAGGGGATCCCCCTGTTTCAGCTCCCTTGTAGAAGGGAAGTAACCATTTGCAGTTCCATTCAACAATACTGAAAACTTTGCTGTGGAGATGCAACTCTTGACCCAATTTACCCAATTCTCCCCAAATCCAAATTTTCTTAGTACCTCCAAGAGAAAATTCCCATCTACCATGTCATAGGCCTTGAGGATGTCTAGTTTTAGAATCATGCAAGCCTCTTTGTTTTTTCTACCTGTGTGGATTATTTCATGGGCTGTGATAATACCTTCTACTATTGACCGACCTGGTGAAAAGTCGCTTTGCTCCTCTTATATTACCTCCTTCAACACTTATTTGAGTCTATTCACAATTATTTTTGTGACTACCTTGTACACTGTGTTGCATAGAGCTATTGGCCTAAAGTCAGTCATTGTTTGAGGATCTGTTTTCTTGAGGATTAAATCCAAAAAAGTGTGATTCACAACCCCTAACATTGTCATTCTTTTTCTAGATTCCTCAATTGTCACCCCAAGGTCATTTCCAACTATGTCCCAGAAGGCTTGGAAGAATCCAACTGGGAAGCCATTTGGGCCCGATGCCTTATCAGGGTTCATTTGGAATATTGCTTCTTTTACCTCTTCCAGGGATATCTTTTGATAGAGGTGCTTGTTTTGTTCTTCCGTTATTATAGAAAGGATTGCACTCGGGAGATTGTCTCTAGCAGCCTTGTTTTCCTGACTTTCTTTGTTTAACAATTCTTCAAAGAATTTTGTTGCTTCTTTGTTGACTTCTTCTATCGATTGTACCATTTCACCATTGGCCTTCTTGATCTCTGCAATCCTTTTTTTGTTACGGTTGGCAATAGTTGTTTTGTGGAAGAATTTGGTGTTTCTATCACCCTCTTTCAGCCATGTTTCTCTTGACTTTTGGTGCCAGTAACATTCCTCCCTCTTTAGAATTTCTACTCCTGGAATATGTTCTTGAAGTGAGTTTTGTTCCACTCCTTTGATTTTTTTTTGTGTAGTTCAATTTTTTGTTTATCTTGTAGAGCTCTGTCTTGTCTCCAAACCTAATTTCATTCCACCATGTTCTAATTAGTTCTAGCAACTGGTCATCTCTTAGCCACATATATTCAAATTTGAAGGGACTGCCCTTGGGAGGATCATCCTAGCCAAAGGACAGTAGGACTAGAAAGTGTTCTAATCTAGTGAAGGGGAGAATATGAGCTTCATGAGTGCCTTCCATATCTCCCCAGTATCCCTAGAGAAGAAATCTATCCAATCTTTTTGCTATCTTAGTGAAGCCCTTTCTTCTGTTTGACCAAGTGAATGTTCCATTTTTGGTCTGCACAACCTTTAATAGGTTTTTATCTATGAATTCCTGAAAATCTCTTTGGATGGTCGTTATTCTCCCTAGACCTCCTTGTTTCTCTTCATTGCTCAAGGTTGCATTAAAGTCCCCAGCTACAATTCCTTTCTCCAGTCTTCTGCTTTCTATCTCACCAGAGATTTTGTCCCATAGTCTCTTTTTTGCCCATGTTGGCACAAGCCCATATACATTGACACTGGTGAATGAGACATTTCTTCTCATGTCTTTGAATTTAACCACTTGCCAGTTCTCATCTTTTGCTACTACTTCTCCTTCTACTGTGAGGGGGTTCCAAATGATCCCCAAACCTCCTGATGCCCTTGAGGCCTCCTTGAATTGGCTTTTCCATTGTCTCCAATTGCACAATCTTTTATGACCTTCCTCCTTGCTCCATTTTGATTCTTGAATAAACACTATGTCTGCATTTGATTGGTCAATTTGGCGCTTGACCATGCACCATTCGTCAGGGGCATTGACGCCCCTGACATTCCATGTTATAAGCCTCATTTTGCCTTGGGAAGGAGACTCTCCTTCCTAATCATCATTTTTTGCTGCCTAGAGGCATTGCCTACGATCATTAACTTGGCCTTATTTGACATCTTGCCCCTACTGGATTTCTTCTTTATGATAGGGGCCTTTAACTTTGATTCAATCTGCTCCAGCTGACTGACTTCCAATAACTCTCCTTCCTCTGCCTCTTCCTATAGCTCACCCTCACTATTTAAAAATTGATCATTTTCTTCTTCTTTTGATTGAGGCAAACCTTCTTCTTCTTCTTGAGGGAGGGCATCAATGCTTGATTCAGTGTTTTGCACATTCTCCCCTATCTCAACTATGAGAATCTAGGGGGCCCTTTCGCCCCTTGTTCCTTCTTCTGCTAATTCCCTGAGTTGAGTTTGTATGTCCCTATGGAGATCTTGAGTATCATCCATGAGGGCAATGAGGGCTTTCTCTGCTTGCATGTTTCCTTTTGCCAGATTTTCTATTGCCCGTGTGGGTGGAATGAGAGGTTCTCTAGGGGATCCACCAAAACTTCCCAGTTCAGGTTCTTTTCCTCTCTCCTTAGGCCTAGCTCTCGGATTTGTTTCCTGAGCGTAATCATCTCATGTTTCAACCCTCTCATTGTGATTTGTGTTGGTGTTTGTTTCCCTATTTGATGAGCTCTCTAGGAGTGATTTTCTAAAGAGGCAGTTTTTGGTTTCCATCCCTTCCCAAATCTCTATCTATTGCTGCCAGCTCCCAAACTTGTCAGTATTTCTACGTTCTTATAAATCCCTACCCCCTCATCTATTTCTACCAGAATGCATGCTTTCACTCCTTTTCCATTTGTAAAATCCTCATCCACCCCTAGACACACTCCTAAGGCATCACCCAATCTTATCATGGCTTTTAGGTTCCAAAATTCTGTGGGCAGATCTACTAGCTTGATCCAGGTAGGGATCTGGTTTATTTGATAGTTCCATGGGTCAAAGCTAGCTCTCCAACTTAGACAATGAAAACAACAACCTTTCATAAACAGGGGATTCCCTTCTACTATTTCCAGTTTCAATTCTTGGTCTATGCATTCTATGAGAAAAAAAGAGTTCGGTAATTGGGTGATGCTTACTCGGTCTATGAATTTTCTCTCCCACAAGGCCTTTATCTCCTCATTAGGGCAGTTTGGACCAGTCCACTTAGCGAACATGGCTCTCTCCATTAATCTGGTTACTCTTTTTTTGATCAACTATGAGGGCATTTGGTACAACTTGCTCCCCCAAGGTTGCAGGTTCGATTCTCCATTCATTTTGGTTTGGAAGTTTCTTCGGTTTATTTTTCTTCTAAGAAGGTCGCGATCTCTTTGATTCATTCTCCTTCCAAACTCATATTCCTCCCCTAGTTGCTGGTTCAATGTACCTTCGCCTTCTAGCCTGGTGTTGATCGGGCCTTTAGCTCTCCATACTTTGCTAGTCCGTTTTTGAATGCCTCTGCCCTTGCTGTGCCAACTGGTATTTGGTTGTCTCCCATGGCAGTCTTTTTCCCGGAACCACCCATGCCTTGGCTCGCACGTTCTTCAACCTTGATTATTCCGACGGCGATCTACTGGCCTCCGTAACTGATCCGAAGCCCATCTTCCCCTTATCTCAAGCTGGGAGTTGTTTTGGAGTCTGCTTTGATCCTCCCTTCATTTTGTTGATAGTGAGGATGACATTTATCCACCCAGGTTCCATTCTCAAAAACCCATTGTGGAGTGTGGCCAGGCCTCTGTTGGTTTGCTGTTTCATTTGCGTTCCTCCTTGGTTCGTCATCACCTTCCACCACCGAGTCGCCCCAGTGAATTTGCTAGTCTTCTGCATTTTTTCGCACCAGCTCGCCGTCTCGCGCCATCCTTCTATTATATTAGTAAGGGAGAGAAATATTGGTCTAATTTAAGAATTTAATTTTAAAAATTGAGGTCTAAATCCACACATGCAAAAGAGACTTGAGTCAATTTTACAGTCTTCAATTTGATAAAAAAAAGACGAATAACTGATGTAAAATTGAATCTAAATTTTGAAGGTGAATAATGATAAAGTTAAAATAAAATTATTCATCAATTTTCAAAAAATACACTAATTTCTACACTAATCAATACATACAAATAAGCTACTTATTATAAAGCCAAAATACAAGAGAATTCAACCATTTCAAATATACATCTCACAAATTTTAAAGCCTAATTATTAAAAAATAAATAATCACGTGTGTACATGCATGGCAAAGCTCATGGAATGAATCTACACCTTACATTGTCCGGTTTTTGAGCCTAATTGCGATAGGTAGGGTTGGAATTGTTGAAGGACAACCTTCGATTGGTAAGGACTTTTGTTGAATGACGAAACAAAGGTACAAAAATCACCGATTTCTCCACATGATCCTATATTATCTAGCGTAAGAAGAAACAACCAGAAACTAGAAGAAAGAAAGAAACCCAGGTAGAAACAAGAGGAAGAGGAGCAAAGGAGCACTAGGATAAAGATAGGAGCTCTTCTGCACACAAATACCAGTCTTGATCCAGGAACATCTGGTCCTTTTCTGCATGCCCATATGACTTTTATTTCCTAATGTTTTTCTTCCTCTTTGATATGCTGAATCTGTGTCATGACGGTTTTGTGTTTTGGATCTTTTTTTTGTCTTGTGGGTTTGTTTCCAAAATCGTTCGTTTGGGCACAACCCAATTCGTTTTCTTTGGGTTTGGTTGGTGTTTCGGTCCTTTCAGAATTCTGTTAATCGGCTGAAGAAGGTGCTTTTTTTCTTCATTCCTTCGGGACTGATCCATATTGTTCCGTTTGTAGGAGTTGCTACCCTCGAAAATCTTCCCTCGGGAAAAGCTAGATAATTTTCTCATATCAGATCTCTGTTTCCAATGCACTTCCGTCATCAGATCTTCATGAAAAGACCGTCTGTTTTGTACTACACTATCTTTATGAATTGGGAAACCAAGAATTTATGGGAAAAGAAAGTGTGGTTTTATTTTGTTGGGATCGGAGTTCAATCTCTATCGATCTCTGCTTTGTGTTCTAGCACAAGAGGAAAGCCTTTTTTTTTTTCTCCTTAAATTTCTGGGTTGATGATCTAAACCTTTCTCAGAGAGGTCTGTAATATTGTTGAAAACGGTTTTTTTTTTTTTTTCCTCTCTTCGTTTCATCCCGATTCGTATTGCTTATTCTAAGATTTGGTACCCTCAAAATCGCTTTTCGGAAGAAACCCAAAAACGGACTAGTCTTCCGTCATCAGATCTCGACGAAATGGTTTGTTTTGATTAATATTGCAGTATTTCATGAATTGGGCGATAGAAATATTGCAGTATTTCATGAATTGCCCTCCTCCCTTTAGTAGGCCTAAATCGTCGCTGTGTTTTGATTTAATAGGAGAAATCCGTCGATCCTTGTTCAGCATCCAGCTATATTATCCCGCTAGTTAAAAGGTGTGTCAAGGAAACCGCTTCAGGATAACTGGGCTGCTTCTGGACAAATTTTAGACACCCTTTTTGTTTTGATGCCCGCTAACTATTTTGTCAGTATTCATGTGAGAGATTAGGACCTGATGCATCGTATTCCAATTGCTAAGGATTTCTCAAACGCTCCATTCGGAAATATTTCAAAAAATACCCACTGTTTAAAAAGACGCCTATTATCTAATTCGAGAACTTGGGAATTAGGACTTGATTTATCGTGTCTCAATTGTATAATCTCCCATTCAGGGAAAAAATCCTTTGCTGCCCTCGAATTAATTTGCACCCAGAGATGCATCTTACAACTAGTTGAAATGTCCGAGCGGCTCAATTTCTACGATTGTAACACGAAATTCCCCCTACTTGCAAAATAATCATATCCCCACATGTTAAAAAAATTATACCTCTTGCACCCATAATTTTCCAATTACCAAACTAACCATGGCAAGTGATGAGAGAAAATATGTTGGGATTGACATCTTCAGCATTTTGGGTACATATCTTTATTCGAGAGTTGCTCTTGAGTTGCATGAATGGATTACCTTTCTCTGAGTTTCCTGGATGGAGGGATGCAAGTATTTAGTTTTGTGGATGGTAAATTTTTCCCTGAATTGAATGACGGCCAACAAAGTAACTTGAACACTGAAAGCCGCCAAAATTTTAAAAATTAAATATAATGTGTTGAATTTGCAATGACAATCCTCCTCCTTTTAGCTTTTTAGGGGTTTTTAGCATTATTTCCCTTTAAAACTTATTTCTTCAGTTTTATGCATCAAATAGAGCAGGCTGTTCCCTTATAAAAAAAGGAGACGCCTCCTCCAAGATCTGAAGTGTCTGGTGTGCCTAGGATGCTAGGGACGTCATTCGGTTCTCTGGGTAATGGGTATGCATTTCCATGGAACACTGGTTTAACTATTCTGCCAAATCCTGTTTCAGTCCTTGCCCCTTTTTATTATGTCAGGCTGTAGCACGTATTTGCATATTGATATGGATCTGTAGTCAGTAGACACATGATTTGATTATATGTGCCTTTTTTAGGGGATGCTCTAATAAACGCATGAGGCCTTGTTTCTTTGTCGTTCAACATGTCAGTGGGATAGGACAGACTGTAGCAGTAAGTAAAATCCCTGTGTTTCAGAATGAAACAGCTTTCAACTTTCAAGCCTGCCAGTGAATTTTTGCCTTGTTGACTACTTATGTTATTTTTGAAACCCAACGAACTTTTGATCTCTGAGGGATTTGCTGAATATGTCCTGAAGGCTTACCAAAGCTGCAGTACTTGGAATTGAGTCTTAAACAACCCTTATTGGATGCAGACAAAGATTAAGGTTATTCCAGTATCTGACACATTTTCGAGGGTTGTTATGATGCATCAAACACTCTTGTTAATAGTAATTTCTAAAATCTTGTGTAATGAGGGGTTCTTGATGGCTGTGATGCGTATTTCTTGCAATACTGTTGCCCATACTTGATAGCGTGGTCAAAATATCTTGTTAAAGATAATATAGCCCTTATTTGGGGTTGAGATAATCATCTACCCACCTAACAAACTATTGGACTTTTTTTTTATCATTTCTTACCAATGTTATAGCATCCTTTTGCTATGTATTGCTATTGTGAAATGCCTGTTCAATCTGTCAGATTTTCTTCTGTGGGTTTTACTAATTGTGAGGCCTTAGTTTGTATATCTATGGGTTGTGTCTTGGTTGTACTATGAAGGATTGGAAATTTTCAGTCTTGTTTGCAATCACTATCGAGGCAATTGTTGCTGCTTGGGTGAATTATTTGAATTTTTTGTTGGTCCTTTTCCACCTCAATTGTTTGACTTTGGAGTTTGGGGATTTCGACATTAGATGATTGAAGCATTGAAGTATGGACATGGTTATGTTTCCCTGTTTGCTATTTAATTTCTTGAAGTGCTTCTCATCACTATTTGCATTGTATGCTTGATAACATGTGCTTGACCCTCAACTTTTGGCGGGCTGAAGTGCAGACATTTAAGACATACAAATATATCTGCTGTGGAGCATAAAGTAGAACCTCAAACTTGTATGTGTTGGTGGATGGGATTTACAGATATATTTGAAATTATTTGTTTCGGATTCTGGTGCCTTGCCAGACTCTTGAGGAACTCACTTGTTAAGGCTTTTATTGAAGAAATTTAATTCAGGCTGTATGACCATTCCCCCATAGAAGTTGAGACCGAGTTTCTGATCATCTTCAGCAGATCAAACCAAAAGATTAAGTTTAACTGATAATTTTTGGTAAGCCATCCACTTAAGTTTAATAGCTTTGGTTTCCTTGAGTAACAAGCATGTTTAGTGCATGACTATGACGAGTTGCATTGAGTTCAAATTTTCTGTTTTCTTCTCTATTTCCAGTTGTTTTCCTTTATTGTATTTGTTTGCCTCATGCAGTGTTAATGTTGCAAAAATGTCATGAAGTTTTTATCTGCTACTGAACATTACCTCCCAAGTTGTCATTGCAAAAACAGTCATGGTTTCTTTTTGTTAGTTTCAAATTGTCAAACCACTTATAGTCGGATTGCTTTCAATAGCTTCGTGTATTTGAGCAAAATCACCATGAGTAACTTGTTTATAGAGACCACCCTCTTTCTCTCAATTGGCAACATTACTTTGTGCACAATCTTTAGAATCCTAGTATTTCCTGCCTGGCAGTAGGGTGTTGTGGTTTGTCAATCATTAGTCTCTGGGTTTTTCTATATTCAATTCTGACTTGAGGCCCCTCCATTTGTTTGCATTTGGAACTAATTTCATTAATCATTGAGTTGTTTCTGTCTCATTGATATGGATCTTTTTATCCTGTACTTATAGCCAAATTTTGTTTAAGGACAAGTCAAAATTTTACATGATAAATGTCCACCATTCCCTGTAGGATATTAGAGTCTGTTTCGTTACACCTTTGAACACTGTGCAATAAGAATTAATGTATGTCATGTTACTATTTCTAAGTTACTGATTATCATTATCGGTTCTTTTCATAATTGAAGGATACATTTATTCATAAAACTTGGTTCTTTATTAATTGATATGCCCCCATGCAGGGATTGTTCCCACACACATCAATTTGCTTGATTTTATTTTTGCACTTGTTCAGCTAATAGATAAAAATGCCAAAGGATAGCAATAGCTTGGTTTTGCGCAAGGCTAGGAGGTCTCATCCCTATGATAGAACTCAAAGAAACCCAAATAGTAAAGGAAGCACATCAAAAGATGGAGAGATAGATGCTGAGAAGAAAGAGTGGGATGATGCCAGATGCCCCATTTGTATGGAACAACCACACAATGCAGTTCTCCTTTTATGTACTTCTCATGACAAGGGTTGTCGACCTTACATGTGTGACACCAGTTATCGACATTCAAATTGCCTTGATCAGTATAGAAAGCGAAAGGAGAACTGGAGGACCATATCATCCCAAGGTGGTGAAGCATATAGTGATATTCCAGGAGGTGAAGCAATGGATGAATATACCAGGTCTGATGGTCCAGGCATACATAGAAGTCCAGGAGGTGAAGCAATGGATTTGAGATCAACTCAAGATTTGAGTGAAGAAACAGAATTAGGTGGGCTAGGCAGACATAGAAGACATCAACTAAGTTCCTGGAGGTCACAATCAGGGGGATTTGAGGAAACAGAAAATTGGGGAAGAGATGATTTGCCATTTGTGAATACAGCAGCAGCGTTGGGAACAGAAAATAATTTTGAATTTGCATTATTTCAAAGAAATGAAGTTGAAGCACCTGCAAATGGAGAATTGGAGTTGAAATGCCCACTCTGTCGAGGTTCAGTGCGGGAGTGGAAAACTGTAGAAGAGGCTAGGAGCTATCTTAATTTGACGATCAGGAGCTGTGCTCGTGAGTCATGCTCTTTTAGTGGTACATATGAAGAATTGCGCAAGCATGCAAGAAGCGAGCATCCTAGGATAAGGCCAGCTGATATTGATCCTTCTCGCCAGCGTGCCTGGCGGCGCTTAGAGCATCAGCGTGATGTGGGTGATGTGCTTAGTACCATCCGTACAGCCATCCCAAATGCAATTGTTCATGGTGACTATGTTATTGAGGGTGAAGAGGGTATGCCTCTTGATCAGGGCATTGAAAGTGATGCAATGGGGCAAGGGCCATTATTTACTGCATATTTCTTATTTCGTATGTTTAGTCCCCTTGGCTCTCATGAAGTTACTGGTGGTTTACCAGCAAGATTGAGAGTTTCAAGTAGGCATCATACCTCTTCAAGTAGGCTGCATGGTGGCCAGCCAAATGTGTCTGGTGAAAACAATATAGATTCTGGTAATGAAGCAACTGATAATATATCAGTTAACAGTGCTGCTGGTCAGAGGAGGAGAAGACGTTTGAATAGAGCCTGGGCTGATGATGATTTTCCATAAGATTCCTTTTGCCTTGCATTTGAATATAATTGTGAATCATGTTTATGACTTTCCAAATCTGTAGCATTGCTTCTTGCATCCCTGTTATCAATTGTTTATAGTGCTTCATTATTTCAGTATTTACATTTGAGATGTTTCCAACAGAATGTCCCTGGTCATTACAGTTGATTTTATTTTAACAAAGTTTATTCCTGTATGTAATTTGCAGATCGATCTGTGCTTTAAAATATTAAATTTTGTTGTATTTATTTCTCTTATATATAATATGCATATAGTTTTTAATATTCAATTAGCTTGTGTTCAATCATTTGAATTCTGTCCTTTTATTGTTCTTATAAGATTTATTCAACAACGGACTGCAGTTTTCATTTTGCACTGCTTTTGAGTTGTAGATTGACATTTCTATATTTAGAAGATGATGGCCAGGAGTTTTCATTAATTATATCTCAATACAAAATTTAACTCACACGAAGATGATTCATGGGAAATGCATATTTTCAGTCAGCTCAGAAGGGTTACAATGCAGTTCCCCAATTCATCTCACATATAAATTTGAATGTTTTATACTAGACATTAGAGAAGGATACGAACAATGCCAAGATTTTGCATCCTTTCTCCTTTAATTCGGTCATGAGTCTTCACGATCTAAACAACATTGAAAGGTACAGAAAGTTAATAATCTTTTTTGTCTTTGAACTTGCCCTTTAACATTTGATTCTAGAGGAGCCTATATAAATTGTGGTAATCAGGATTTAAAAATGTGATGTTATGAGGCACATGGCA